>JAQFZC010002650.1:0-21997 GCA_034695205.1 Dicyrtoma fusca
CCAAAGGTCGATCTCTCATCATACATCGAAGCAGAACAGCTGATACAGGAATTGACCGCCAATGGGAAAGAAATCGGCGCTGTTTTCAACTCAGGCTTGGTCCTTAAAGATGCACTTATTGAAGAACAAACAATGGAGAATTTCGAAGCTGTCGCTGCCCCTAAAATCCAGGTCACAAAGAACCTCGACACTCTTACAAGACAGTACTGCAGGGGTCTGGATTACTTCGTAGTGTTTTCCAGCATGGCTTGTGGTCGAGGAAATGGGAGCCAGTCCAACTACGGCCTTGCCAATTCGGTGATGGAGCAAATCTGCGAAACACGGAAGAATGACGGCCTTCACGGCCTGGCCATTCAGTGGGGCGTCATCGGTGAAGTTGGGGCCGTCGCCGAGAAAATCTTTGGAGCCAAATTGACCGGACAAGAAGTTTTTGATGGGACGCTGGCCCAGCGGATCTCTTCCTGCTTGGACGTCCTTGATATGACCCTTCATCAAGAGGCCTCAACCTTCTCCTCCTTAGTTTTAGCGGAGGATGACGGGAAGAGGTCCAAGAAAGCAGGGCTGCTCGCAACGATCTCCCACATTTGTGGCATCAAGGACCTGTCCACGATTCAACCCACGACGAAATTAGTTGACCTTGGCATGGACTCCCTCATCGGAATGGAAATTAAGCAGCTGATCGAGCGAGATTATGACACTCCCCTCACTGCTACTGAACTTCGAACGATGACCTTCAACGATCTGCTAATGATCGAAGCTGGAAATTATGTTAAAGGTCAATCAGCACAGAATCAAACGGTATCAGCAGCGTCTGTTGATCTGTTTGAAATGCTGAAGGGCGGATCCGAAATACTGATCAAGTTAAAATCCGGTTCTTCCGGAGACGGTGAAACATCCACGCTGTTTATAATTCATGGAATTGAAGGTCACAGTATTGTTTTGCAGAGCCTAGCAGATAAATTGAATAGTGAAGTGTTTGGATTTCAATTTATGGCAACGATTCAGACGGACTCATCGGGACAGGAAGTGCAGCAGACGGTCCAAACTGTTGCAAGGGAATATCTTAAGGTCAATCTTACTGTCAACTTTAAAGACAGAAAAAAATCGTAATTTTAGTTAAATTAATTACATAATTGTGCTTTGTGTAATATTTAAAACCTTTAGGAACTAAAAGCAGTTCAGCCAACTGGCCCTTACAACATTTCTAGCTATTCGGCTGGAACTTCGATAGCCTTCGAAATGGCACTGTTACTCGAAAATGAATATGGTGACAAGGTAATTTGTTGATCATCACTGCACTGCACTGTTGAATGTTGACTGTAATGTTATCTATTTAGATTGTAGACTGATTCGTGTTTTAATTAATTCTAATTAACACAGGTCGAGAACTTAATAATTTTGGACGGATGCTGCTCGTGGAAAGATGTTTCAACGATTGGTGATACAGCACTTCTGGAATCAACTATTGTAATAATGAAAAACACTCTAGACATTTCTGAGACTGAAGAAAAGGTAAGAAAAGACTTCTTTTCACTAGAATCACGTTTCGTAAACAGTTGACAGTGACTTTGATTTTATGACAAAACTTCGATTTCTTTTGCTGCCTTCCAGAAATTGAACGATGCCCTGTCAACTGGTACTAGTGACTACGATTCAAACGTCAAATTATTTGTTGACCTGATGAAAGTAAAAAATCCAAATATGGATTCAAATATGGTAAGTAAATACTTTGAAAAGGTGAACACTCTCGCGAAATTAGTTGCCAGTTACGAACCCAGTAGGAAACTACACGGTAAAGTTAATTTGATCAAAGCTAAGGAAAAAGTTAGCTTCATGACCGGAGTTCAACAAGAAGACTATAATTTACAGCAGGTAAAGAATTACAAAACATTTTTATTTCTAAATTATTGTTAAATGAATCAACTAAATGGTATTTGTTTTTGGATCTTTGATTATTTCATAGTTCTGCAATGAGCCTGTAACGATTCACACGGTAGAAGGTGATCATCTAAGCTTCCTTCGTCCGGAAAAAGTCTCTGAAACAGCTGGTATTATGAATGATATTTTGAACTACTCCGTTTCCGATGAGGAAGATAAAAAAGATGAGAATGATGACGAACGTGCGGCTTCCAGTTTTAATAAATAAATTCTGTAATTAATTTTATTGAAGGCAATAGAATTCTAGCGACTAGGCTAGACTTTTCAGCTCTTTTGGGCGCTTTGATTAGCCTAGACTAGACTAGCCATGAGTCGAAAAATAGTAAGTAGACTAGGACTAGAATGGACTAGCAATAGCCTTGGAGCAAAATGACTGGGCTAGACTAGACTAGCCATTTTCCTTATGCTAAGGTATGGATAACTGCCTGCTAGACTAGACTTGACTATTTGGGTACAGAAGACATTTTGACTAGACTAGGCTCTCGGATGCTTAAAAAATAATTAAAAGACCAGACTAGTAAGCTAGACTAGCGGATGTTTAAAAAATAAATGATTAAAGATTACGCTAGACTAGCAAAACTTTGGGCTAGCCTGGGTTGAAGGAGGAACTTGGGATAAAACACTACTACTGTATTCGATTAGTTAATAATTATCTTTATATTGTTATTTATTACCTACTAGTTATGGGGCAATATATTTAATAGTATTTATTTTAATTAAATTTAATTAATTATGGTTAGTTACGGTTAAACTCACAGTTACTATTGGTGCTATTTACTAGTTAGTTGTAATAATTACATGTATCAACAATCCCTAATTACTTCTGTCATACTTTTAGTGTATAATTACCGCCTGTCAATGACTCAACGAGTAACTTTTGTTTTTCTACTACCAACTATAGATACATTTTATCGGGACAAGTTCTCTAGTCCTCTGTGGAGGGGTATTATAACAGTTAACAATAAATTATAAAGTGTGGTAGTTAAGTGATCTTATTAATTTATAGGAAATTGTTAATCAGTTGCAGATTCAGATAGTGGAGATTATTATACCTTTTATTGTATCAACAAAAAAGTTTTTTAACTGAGCAAAATGTTAATGTATGTTAATTAATCAAGCTAAGTATTAGTTGCTACCTAGTAACTACCTAGTAATTACTAACATTGGCTATGTTGTATTATGTCAGTAATATTGAAGAATGAATGAAGTACGTTTAATCGTAACATAAAATTTGAAATTCGGTGTGAAAATCAGGCAAGTATAATAAATGAATAATTTAGTTAAGTGATGCATGAATAATTTATTTGCTGTTGAAAAGATCATTCATATCTTGCAATTAGTACCATTACCCATTACATTAAGTACAATTCGTTTTAATGCTAGTAATGGCACGTACATTTTGATTTTCAGCTACTTTGATACTAATAATTACTGCATTGAAACATTTCAAAATGAATAGGCCTGCAGTTAATCATTTTTGCAATATTGTGCACTACTGCTACTGCTATAGAAATAATTGGGTGAATTTTTGGCAAAATTCCACAAAGTCCCAAGGAATAATTCGAAGCGGGTTAGTCGTGGGTAGTCCATTCCAAATTCTTTCATCGTGTCAATCATGATGGGCTTGAGGAGGTGATGCTTCGAGTGACAAACTGTTGGGAACAAATGATGGAGGGGATGCTCTCCAAATGTCACCGAGGTCAAGAGCAAGTTGTCCGAAAAATCTGTTCTGGTGTCTCGCGTAGCATCCATCTGGCACATTCTAAACACAGCAATGAAACGGGCATTTAATAATTAAGCGTTTTTGTCTACAAACACATTAAAACGGCTAGAAAGCTAGATTACCCCCAGTCCGGATTTTTCCTCATGTGATCCCCATCATGGAAGCACGAAGTATCATGATGAGCAGCAGTATAGCCCACCATTAGTATCACGTACGAGCATGTTGTATGAATGACCAACCAAGAAATAGCTGCAG
This sequence comes from Dicyrtoma fusca, assembly GCA_034695205.1. Classification (NCBI taxonomy): domain Eukaryota; kingdom Metazoa; phylum Arthropoda; class Collembola; order Symphypleona; family Dicyrtomidae; genus Dicyrtoma; species Dicyrtoma fusca. The sequence goes on from JAQFZC010002650.1 coordinate 3,917, forward strand.
CCTACATTTAAACAATTAAAAATTATAATTAATTATTAATAAGTTGATTTGTAAGTTGATTTAATTCAATTTGAATGGGTTGAATCGAAAAGTTACTGTAAATGTCGGAGCAACGGCTGCAAGAACAAGGTATTCCAAAACAGGAATTAAATTTTCTGGCCTCAAACTGTGTTCCCTTAAAATAAGAATTCGCCCCATCTTGATAAGATACTGGAATTTTAGTCCAATTAGGCAAATTATTTGTAAGTAGATGGGTGGTCCAAAGCGTTGCCAAAACCATTTTGATTTCAAGTGACGGAATACAAATAATGGCTCAGTTACCATTGCTTCGTAATCCTGTCAACAGTTAAACGCATAAAAAAATACCAGTTTACATTGCATTCACATTAGTTAGGAAACTTATCGTTAGTTTAATTAATTAATAACTGATATATTGGTATTAATTTGGCACTATGAAACATACGAGTAGCGTATTTGGAAAGACGTGATGACTGATGGTGTGTGTAATTCTAAAATCATTGGAGGACAGTAGACTCAGATCAAAGTAGTATTTTCTCCACGTGTCCTTTAAATGAAAGAAATTATGAGCACAGGCAGTGCTACAGTACAGTGAAAATCCAGACATAATTAGAAGTGCATAGGAATTAAAAATAGTTCCCAAAATTCCGCAAACAATGAAGCCCAGTCCGAGTCCATCTTGAACTAGTTTCCCTTGAATTGTGGACCCAGTTCCGGATTTCTTTAAACAGTACAAAAAAAGAAATTTTTATTTTGAAAACTCTAGTGAGTAGGTTATTAATTGTTTAGTGTAAAAATTATTGTAATAATTATACCTTGAGAATGGGTTCTGCCCTTCGTTTGAGCGTCATGTAAAAATCATTTTCCTTAAAAGTATACGGTGTCTTTCTCGGACCGTCTGCTGGTTTCACATAGAATTTCTTGAGGACACTTTCAACAAGACTGACATTAACTATGTGAGACGATAAAAATAACTCAGTGATGTCAGTTCCCTGTGTGAGAGAAAGCCAGTCTGAGCCCCCTGGATGCTTGTCGATATACGTTGACAGGTCATACAAGCCGTCGTGGACTCGCCATAGTTTACCGTGACCATCAAATTTTCGTTTCTCTGTTAAAAAAAATCAACAATCACATTTAAGTAGTTACAATATTTATTAATTATTACTATTATGATTTTTTTGTATTATCGAACCCAGCTTAACATAATTAAATGTAATTAGCAGTAAGGAACTTACTCTGTAGCCAAATATTAGCATCCATAAATAGTGTATTCAGTAGCCCCACGGGGTTCCATACTTCAGACTTTGCAAATGCATACTCACTCCGAATTTCATCTTCATTATCCACTTCTGTATCATTCCCAGCTCTCGGTGTCATTTTACTAGTGGATTAGTCACCGATGCGATGTAACCACCTAACATTTTATAAACAGTCAACAGTAATTACATTCATCATTATTTGCAAATAGTAAAATAAAGTTTTAATTTGTTTGCTTTCCTTAATTTCCTGTTTTACTAAATAGTAATAATTAGATGTTAGTATGTTTGAATGCCAACAAAAACAAAAAATGTGCTAGACAAAAAATCAGTACATACTTCGCGAAAGCTTATTTTTTCCGCCAGTTCTTAACACTGTACTATCAACGTTAACTGCAATTAAGTTAAAATAATGAATTTTTATGTTTAACCTTTTGGATACGGTAATGTCTAAGTAGTAGGTAGTTTTGACAATTTTGAAAACGATAATTTCTAGGGTTTTGACCTTTTGAAAGTGTTATTTACTAGATTTGATCGTTTTGAAAAAGTTTTATTTACTAGTTTTGATCGTTTTGAAAAAGTTTTATTTACTAGTTTTGACCGTTTTGAAAAAGTTTTATTTACTAGTTTTGATCGTTTTGAAAAAGTTTTATTTACTAGTTTTGATCGTTTTGAAAAAGTTTTATTTACAAGTTTTGATCGTTTTGAAAAAGTGTTATTTACTAGTTTTGACCGTTTTGAAAAGTGTTATTTCGTAGATTTGATCGTTTTGAAAAGGTTTTATTTACTAGTTTTGAGCGTTTTGAAAAAGTGTTATTTATTCGATTTGACCGTTTTGAAAAAGCTAATTTATAGAATTAAACACTTAAAGTAAAGTATTCTTTCCATGGTTCCCCAGTTCCCAAAAGGTTTAGGTAAATTTTAATATTATTAGAAAAAGTTTGTTTCACATTATCAGGTGAATCAGGAACCGTTACCAGTACCAGTTTACCTACCGTTGACCGTCGAGTTTTGAACTGTCAACTGTTGACTGTTGACTGAGTCTGTAGTTTTGTTTTACTGGAGATTTGTATGTTGTAGGTTGTTCAAGTGAATAATGGAAAAATTAATACGTGCATGAGGGCAATCCGTGGTTAATTAGTAAAAAATTATTTAAATTATTATAAAAAAGGGCACAAACAAAATTCCCTACAATCTCGTCAGAGAGTAATAATTCAGTTGAATTATTGACAGTCTTACGCAGTTTACACGAGAAAGCAGGCTGAAACTTCTTCCCTTCTAAAAGGCAGTAAAAGTTTCCGTCAAGTTTGAGCCTACAGTCTTCACAGCACTGCTGGCTTAAGCAACTCAGGCCGAGAGGCCGACTTTGTTGTAGTTCCTGAATTCATAGATGTGCATCATTCCTTATGACGACTGACTAGTGATCTTGTACTAGCATCAAAGTGTTCAACATTATGCATCTCCAAAAAATATTAGATAGGTACATACAGTACATACGCACCTTTTTTATTTTTTATTCCATCCAAAGAATGAAAGAATATGGTGCTAGTAAAGTAGTTTACTAGTTAACCATGCTTGTGAGGTACATGGGTATTGTTACTCTTTACTTTATATATTTCAAATACTGAATACTGTGGAGACTGTGGACTGGGGCCACAATGCTATATAATTGTTTTTATTATTCTTACTTATCGCGGGCGAAGAAGCATTGTGTACGTACAGCTCCCATTTCAAAGCACTCGAATGCAAGTCTAGTAGCAACGTTAATTTCGTGTCATTTTATTGTAACTTTCTAAGTCCCAACAGAACAGCCAACTTTGTATCTATGCTCTTGGACTTTTCCCAAAAAAGTAAAACTGGCATTTAGGGCTTTTCAAATAGAGTAAAGCTGGTATTTACACCTTTTCCCAAAACAGTAAAACTGGCATTTACAGCTTTTCAAAAAGAGTCAAACTGGCATTTACGGCTTTTTAAATAGAGTAAAACTGGTATTTCATATTTCGACTTTTTCAAAAAGAGTAAAACAGGCATTTAGAGCTTTTCGAAAAGAGTAAAATTGGTATATTTAGACATTTTAAAAAAGAGCAATACTTGTAGGTATGTATGTACATCATTGCGAAACAGTAAAACTGGTATTTACACCTTTTCAGACAGAGTAAAACTGGTATTTACACCTTTTCAAAAATGTTAAAAAGGGGTAACTGGTAAGTATCCAAAATGTTTTAAAAACACCGGTAAAAATTTGCTTGTCTGGACTTACGTCAAAATGGCATGAAGGGAACGTTATTGGACTTCCGTCACAATTCTTTTAAACGGGGTCTGAGCTAACGCCACAATGCTTCGCAGACCTTGCTATGCCTATAATTCTATCATCCATGCATGCATATTTTGGGGAAACACATTTTAAAGGTTCCAAGTAAAGTAGATTTGCTGGTTTTTTTTATTGTTAAGCTAAATCCTCATCACTTCTACAGTGAACACGAGTTCAGGAATAAAAACTAGCATCTTCACTGCAGTTTACCTAGTACTGGCCCGGACTGGACTGGCCACTGGGCATTTGACCATGTTTTCAAACTTTCATTCTTATGTCAAAACGAAATCCACGTCCAACTAGGCTACCTACACCTCGGTAAGTAGGTACCTAGTTGTATATTATTATTATTATTATACTAAACATAAACTGCAAAATGGTGTATCTCCATCCGGCTTTTTTATAAGTGAATGAATTTCAGACAAGTTTCTCGATTCACTACAGAGTCGAGTCAAGTGCAACCGCATCCAAGATCACACAAAAACTTGTATGAGCGTACCTGTTGCATTTAGAGATTCATTTAATGACAAAGAGTGCAGACGAATCTGCAGATGAGTTAGTCTGTACATGCCAACGGTGAAACCGGTTTTACAGAAGAATTTAAAATTTTGGTAGTAGCACAAAAAAACGGAGAAATACATAAGCTGCACTGCATAGATAGGGCCATACACATGGCATTTGGTTATGCGATTGTGATTGTCAAAAAAGGTGTAGACTTACTATTGCAGATTGCAGTAAGGGGAAAGATGAAATAGAAGCAAGTTAACAGGCCCGTCTTGTATTTTATTTCATAAATTCACTTGTGTGTGCGTGTAACATGTATGAGAATGAAAATTCAGAATAAATTGACCCAATTTAAAATTCCACGGGGCAGTGTGGCGCACTTTTGTTCTTGTTTTTCATTCATTTATTACATAATTATTAATTAGCGGGTAAATTAAGTACATATAAAACTAGTAGGGACTAGTAGTACGTAGCACTTTCCCTGTTTAGAACGAAACAAATTATTAATAGCAAAAGTGCATCTGATTTTAATCTAATCACAATCACAATCAGGCTTCCAATTTTTGTTCTTTGTGTATTTGTGCTAATTATCTACCGAACATAGAAGTCCTAGTTTTATGAAAATTCTATCATTCTTTCATGTTCAAGCTTCAGAATTCATTCCTATCGTCGATTTGCACTGTTTTTACAGGTAATTACTTCTTGATTTCTTGACACTTTCAAAGTCAAAACTTCGTCAGAATCATCATCAGGGCACTGTGATACAGCAAGACCAGTCTTTGATGGGATGATTTCTACAGTTGACAGTAAATACAAAATCACAAGTTTTTAAGCAAAGAGTAGTTAAATTTTAATGACGTTAAAATCATCGTATTTTACATTCTTTGTGTAGGATTGACGTAGGTAAAGCCCAATATGTAAAGTTGTACTCACGTTAAAATTATATTGCCTGTTTATGAGTTTTGTGTTTGCTTTCTCCAAGTTATTAGTAAGTTGTGGAAATCCCCAGTAAATCCAGATCATAGGTGCTGGGAGTGAATGGAGTGGAAGTTTAATTTCACAGATGACCTTATTTCATAGGTTATAAAAAAAAATCTGGCAGATAATAAAGGCATTTACAATTAGCTTATTTTTTAGTACTTTTTCTAAAAAATGAGAGAATATTGTGATGGCTTAAATGAGAGTTTACAGCCATCCTTGTGGCCGTAAATGAAGTACCGTAAATCCTCCTTACTACGCGGGTCTCTAATTGTACTCGGGGGTCCGAGGGCCTGAATGGAATAATGCGCGGGTCTCCAATAATACGCGGGTCTCTAACAGTACGCGGGTCACCGGAAGTATTTTCAGTGTTTAAGTGTACAGAAATTAGTGTAAACCTAACTTTTTAGCCACTGAATAGCTTCAATTAAATGACACACACTTTTAAGTCGCTTAAAAGTGTCAAAATTCTAGTTTCTAGCCTGTTTATTCCAACTAAATTCAGAGTAGTAAAACGGTTAGTTTAAATAATACGCGGGTCTCTATTAATGCGCGAGTCTCTAATTGTACGCGGGGGTCCCAGGGGCTGAATGGAATAGTGCGCGGGCGTACTAATAGAGAATTTACGGTAGTTTGACAGTTTAGTAAGTCGAGATTATTTTGCATATTCATTCGTAACCTATGTATAAAGGAGTGGTGTTTTAAGGAGCTACCTTGGCTAATTTGTGCAGCATTATTTATTAGGTAATTAGGCACCACTACCCGTCACCCGTGGCAGCACGTGGGATTTTTTATTGGGGCTACAATGCAATGATGCATGGAAGATTGTTGGATTTGATGATTTTTTTCCCCTTAATTCCTTGATTTACACAGTTTATTTATAATTTTGTAAGGTGGGCTTACAACATGCAGGGTTTTTTGAAAATCGTTGGTAATTATGTACCTACCTACCCAAAGATAGGCAGCCGATGCTATAGAGGCCTATAGGCTCGTCATTGTATTCTGTATTCTTATTGTTGGGCAACTGAAGGGACGGTGACGGTGACGGTGCCAGTGACAATGTGTAATTAAATAGCTTTTCATCTTTGTGTCACTCCTCGTTATGTTATAGTTTCGTACGCCAATCTTATGGTTATGGGTTATGGTAAACGTGGTCTTGGTCAGTTGGGTAGTTTGGTTTTGGTTTTTTTATTGCAAAGATTATTATTTACGCTCATTAAATTGTTATAGTTGGATAGTCTCTTACAGTTGTGGTAGATACATGTATAGCTAGTTTGTAATATTATTTCATTTAATTAAAAGAGCATTGTTGGCATTGTCATTTGAGTTATTAAGTATATATTGTGGGCATTTCAGTATTTATTTAGATTATTAATGAGTAATGAGGATTGTGAAGGGATTATGTAAGACGCAAGACAGAGACAGAGAGAGCATTTAAAGTTACACCATATTCTCTTTACTATTTAACTAGTAAGTCCATTAAGGGGTTGGGCATTTATTTTTGTTGTTTCTTGGAAAGGCAGAGAGTTATTAGCGGACCACACGTAGCTTTTTGAGGAATGTCACTGACAGCAGACAGGACAGGTGCAGGGCAGTGGAGGTATGACGTAAAAAACAAAAGCAAATGACTTAACCTTTTCGAAACGGTACTATTTCTAGTTTTACATCTTTTTGAAAGTGATAAATTTCTTGTTTTGCATCTTTGCGAAAGTGCTAAATTTCTTGTTTTGCATCTTTTCGAAAGGGCTAAATTTCTTGTTTTACATCTTTTTGAAAATATTAATTTCTTGTTTTGGCCTTTTTGAAACAGTGTTATTTACTAGTTTTTCCCGTTTTGAAAAAGTGTTGTTTACTAGTTTTAACAGTTTTGAAACAGTGTTATTTACTAGTTTTGACCGTTTTGAAAAAGAATTATTTACTAGTTTTGACCGTTTTGAAAAAGTATTATTTACTAGTTTTTCCCGTTTTGAAAAAGTGTTGTTTACTAGTTTTAACAGTTTTGAAAAAGTGTTATTTACTAGTTTTGACCGTTTTAAAAAAGTTAATTTCTAGAATTAAACACTTTTGTAAAGCAGTCTTTTCATGGTTTCCCAGTTCCGAATAGGTTAAAGCTTTAACAATAATATATATATAGGTAGGTAATATGTGTAGCAACTTTAGTGAAAGATGGACCGAGGATTGCTAGCTCGTTAAAACACTGCCAAAATTTGCATAATGTATATTTTTATTCTGCTTTTTCATATTATGAATACATATGTACTTACATAGCCGGCTCATTCCGGTCATGTGTGTATAAAAAGGTATTTTTTGCATATATTTGTATTTATTTGCGTAGGTACTTACAGCTTACGTATAGACAGTCTTTGTGTAATCGTTAAGCTTAACCTCAGGCTTTTAGCGTGACAAATGATTCAGTGACCAAAGCAGCATTAATAAATGTACATAAAGGTATATTTAAGCCTTAAATACATACCGGCGGTTGACACTTGAGAATTAAAAAATGCATGTTGCAAAAATACACAAAGGAAAAAGAACACAAATGTGATGCAACTCTTTAAACAATGCTGGGTTTTTTGTTTCTCTGTTTGTTTCAGAGATTGTGGGTCTGCTGGTTAGTATTTTTGGCTTTTGTTAGCGCAATTACAGACAGATGTAATAATATTGGTGTCAATTATTTACCATTTTTTTTGTTTTTATTTTTGTCTTTTATATTTCATAATAATAAGTTGTGTATTCTTTGTGAATGTTCAAGCAGTGTTAAGTTGGTTGTAGTTTTTTTTTTAGATATATTTTTTTCTGTCACGCTCTTCCGAAATGAAGGGACACACGAACTTTTATTTTCGTGCCTGTCTCTGTACGTCTTTATTACTGTGTCAGGACTTCATGGGAAAATGCTAAATAGGGCCTCTGTTTCGTGATTTTTTAAAAATATGCTTTGATTTATGGTTTGTCAGAATTAGAAAATGGAAATTCTAAATAGATTTGCACTTTTAGACTCGTCTGGCTATACTGATTGATAAAACATTAAATTACAAAAAATGGGCAGATGCAGACGGTCAAGTCAGTCTGTCAGTCAGTCAGTCAGACAGATATGTATCCTTTATAGGCCTCTGCACTGCACTGCACTGCACTGTATGGTAGTTTGTCATTGAAAGTTAAAAATTTTACTCAACTTTTGGGCTGGATGGTAAATGTTTCATGTCATTTGGAGAGACTAATGGTCTGGTTGACAATGAAGAGTATCAAAATTGAAAAATGAAATGAATATAACTAGGTAGGTATGTATTATGTATTAATTACATACTTAATCTTAATTTGTTTTCATTATTCATCTTCTTTCTATAGCTATATTCTAAAGAGGCGCAAATGTTCTATGGGAAATGGAGCTTCTTCAGTTGTGTAGGTCTGTAGTCTGTAGGTTTGTAGGTGAGGTGTATTTGTGTTGGTGTGTTTTTGCTTTCTTGTTTTTGTTTTTGTTTGTTTGTAAAATAAGTACCTAGACAGATTGGGTTATTTTTAATGGTTTGTTTGTTTACTATTTTTTTATCTTTAAATATTAATTTGGCAAAAAGTGCTGTTACTCTGTACTGCTGGCTGCTTTGTCTCAACGCCTAAAAGTGGAATTTGTTTGTACAATGTTGAATGACCTAGCTCTGTGTAAACATGTAGAGGTATATACTAGCTATATAATTGTGTGCTTGCCAGCTGATTTGCTTTAGAAATATATTATTTATGGGAAAGATTTGTGTGTATTCGAGTAGATTTGAATGTACGACCATTATTGCTGTGTTTGTATTTTGGTGTACATATTGGAATTAATTGGAAAATTGGAATTGGACAGCTTTAAGACTGAAAGTTTTTGGAAATGTAATGTAAATAAATAAATATATGGTAAGCCCGTCCGCGTCCGTCCATTGATGTGTCCATGTGTCTTGGCCTCCCAATTAAAATGCCATTCAAATTCAAATCCATTGAGATCGAGTTTGGCGAGTACGATGAATTGGCTCATTGGCAGAGCAAGCAGCAGTAGTACAGGCAGTGTACATAGTGGGTTGGTTAGTTGGTAAACAAAAAATAAAAAAATATTATAAAGTCTAAAAATATAAATTATTTTCAATGTTGTGACAGGACAGGACGGACGTCATTATAGTTATAGTTATGATGGTATGCTATACACACTATATAGATAGACTTGAATAGGTTTTAAAAATCATGAGCTATAAATAAATGAAAAGAAACGTACCGTAAATTCTCTTTTACTACGCGGATCTCTAATTGTTCGCGGGGGTCCGTGGGCCGCTGAATGGAATAATGCGCGGGTCTCCAAGAATACGCGGGTCTCTAACAGTACGCGGGTCACCGGAAGCATTTTCAGTGTTTAAGTGTACAGAAATTAGTGTAAAGCTAACTTTTTAGCCACTGAATAGCTTGAATTAAATGACACATACTTTTAAGTCGCTTAAAAGTGTCAACATTCTTGTTCTTAGCCTCTTTTTTTCAACTAAATTCAGAGTAGTAAAAGGGTTAGTTTGAATAATACGCGGGTCTCTAATAGTACGCGGGGGTCGGAGGAACTGAATGGAATAGTGCCCAGGCTTACTATTAAAGAATTAACGGTACCTACATATTGTGAGACGTATTGCTATTAAATATGTCTACATTTAATTTTTTAAGGTTGCCAGCCTGCAAAGGAAAACATTGAATTCGTCGCTGCTATAAATCTGTAATCACGAATAAAATGAAATAATAATGAAAAATACCAACCGATTTAGACAATACTTAATACATGAAATTATTATGAAATAGATAAATGGGAAATTATATAGTACAGTTTTACAATTTACTACATCAGTATGGGCAGTGCAGTGTATGTATTTCTGTCCAACGTCCGTCCAATACTTTCCATGTCCAAAGATAAAGAAATATTATAAAGTAATTCGTGAGGTTATCATTAGAATTTTATATTTTGGATGTCAAAGTGTCTATATGTATGTAGACACATATTGTCTATTAATGTTAGTATATAGTCCATTGCCCATTCATTAGAATGCATTGCCATTTGTCGAAGCCAGAACCTGACCAGGGATTATTGAGTTGAAATAGAACATGTTTTTATGCCACGAGGAAGTTCCTCAGCTCAGATTTTACTTTCAGTCTCTATATTATTGGTACTTTGTACCTATAGATTCTGCTGTAGGTACATTATTACATTATTCTTGACTTTGTCGTTTGGGTTTGATTGGAATCACTTGCACCTACTAGTCAGTTTATTCTCTTAACCTTTTCGAAACGTGATATATGTACTTAGTTTTGAATGTTTTTGAAAATGGTACTTATAGTTTTCTGACCTTTTGAAAGTGTCATTTACTAGTTTTGACCTTTTTGAAAAAGTGCTGTTTACTAGTTTTGACCGTTTTGAAAAGGTGTTATTTACTAGCTGTGACCTTTTTGAAAAAGTGCTGTTTACTAGTTTTGACCGTTTTGAAAAAGTGTCATTTACTAGTTTTGACTGCTTTGAAAAACTGTTGTTTACTAGTTTTAACCCTTTTGAAAAAAAAGCGATTTACTAGTTTTGACCGTTTTGAAAAAGTGTCGTTTACTAGTTTTGACCGTTTTGAAAAAAAGCTATTTACTAGTTTTGACCGTTTTTAAAAAAAGCTATTTACTAGTTTTGACTCTTTTGAAAAAGTAAATTTCTAGAATTAAACACTTTTGTAAAGCATTCTTTCCATGGTTCCCCAGTTTCGAATAGGTTAAATGGTTGGTCTCTGACTGTTGGCTTTGACCAACTTCTCTTGGCTTCTTTATGCCTACTTATGGTATGTACCAACTTGCACAGATATATAGTGGTATAGGCTGCTATTGTTTTTTGATATAAAGAAATGCTTCTGATACTAATTTTATAATAATTTGATTTGCACTCGTATAGTTTGCCACAATAATTTATTTTCGTTCAATTATTAAAGCTTGTATTTACTATCAGTATACATTACTATCACTATTACAAATCTGTGTTGAATCACAGTCGCCCTGTCATGACCCTGCTACACTGCTATATAAGTATCTGCTTGGCTCTACTCATACATATACATATGTACTAAAGTATCAGTGCTATCGGCACTACTTACGATTAGATAGCTTTGGACTTGGCTTTTTAATTTCACATTTTGCATAACTGAATGAATGAGTATTGAATCTCACGATCGGAGAGCATTTAAATTTTATTTTAAGGCTTCAGGTAAACGAAATCCGTGTAATAAACATGACAGTAATGGGGTAATTGTTAAAAGATTAGTCTAGATATAGGCACAAAGTAATAAGTAATGTACAAATTGGTGTTACTTTGTTCATTGCTGCATTGTTCGAGTCCAATTTAAACCATCATGAGTGAGTGAATGAGCAGATCGTTTTCTATTTTTCGTTTATAATTCGTTGTTTATTGCATTTTTATTATTATCTTTGGTTTACTTCATGCACTTGTTTCTTGCCATTGAACAGATTTTGGTTCATGTTCAGTTTTGCTTCATTTCATTGAGAGATTCGCTAATCTGCAGCTTTGATCTTTCGTCTTGTAGCAGAAAATATATTACATCTGTAATAGCTTGGAAAGTGCCACCTACGTACGTTTGGATGCGTGCATAGCAATTATTATAGTTCATATTAAAGTAAAAAAAAAATTGCCTAGTCGGTAAAAGCTACCAAATGATTGTAGCTTAACAGTTACAACGAACGAACGAACGAACAAATGACATTCTGTAATGGATTCGACTATAATAATGCCTATTTAATTGCGGTCTATATCTGTAGTGCAATTTGCAATATTTGGAAGGATTTTGCATTTAGAACCGTTTTTTTTTACTTTTGATAGCTTATAGTGGAATATGCGTGAGAATTAGTTTCCCTGTTAATCATTTTAGTCTATCCCTAAAATAACGGTAATTGGCGAGGGTGCAGATTTTCAGTGCAAAACGGGGTATCTTTCTGAAGTGCAAATATCGTATCTGTCTTCGTATTGTTAAACCTTTTCGAAACGGTAGTATATATCAAGTTTTACATCTTTGAAAAGACCAATTTCTTGTTTTGCACTTTTCAAAACTCTAATTTCTTAGTTTGAACGTTTTGAAAAGTGTTAATTGCTAGTTTTGACCTTTTTGAAAACGCTAATTTCGTAGTTTGAACGTTTTGAAAAGTGTTAATTACTAATTTCAACCTTTTTGAAAAAGTGTATTGTACAATATAAATACTTTTTTATATTGATAGCGCCACCGTTTCAAATAGGTTAAGTAAAATTTCAAACTTTCTGGAATATTTTTGGTTTTTTAACGAAACGTAGTTGCCTTTGTTCATCGTTGTAAGGTATTTTTGTATATTTTTTTAAAGATGAAATTTTGCTATTGTGCTACTATATATAGCATTTTCCACTATTTTATCAAAAGTGTACATAGAACAATTTGCACCATTTTGAAAAGCGTAAATACCTACCTTGGTAGGTACTTATGTATTTATTATTTAACACCCTTGAACGACATTGCATTGGCTGTACTGCTGGTCTTCATGGAATCTTGAGGGCTAAGTCAGATAATAAATGTACGGAGATAGATTTCGATTTGATTTTCTGATACAATTTTTGGGCCTTTTAACGTTTTGGGAGAAAAAAAAGTGAGAAAAGTCGTGACGGCGTCTCATGCATTCTCATGCTCAGTGTGTCTTTGACAAAGTATAAGTGTGCATTTAAGTTGTGCAGACTCTGCACTTTAAAGCCGAAATTGAAATGGGAAACCGTATAACCGTGTATCACTTGGCATTCCTCATCCATTGTATTTAGGAGGAAAATGGAGTGTGTGTGTGTGTGTGTGTGTGCAATCGGCAATCAGAAAGATCAGAAATAAGAATGTACCTAGGTATGCATATATGAAGGCATGAAATATTTGCAGTATTTATACAATAATTATTATTACATAAATTATCACAATAGGACTTCCAATGTAATCCAAAGAAAATGGAAAAGGTCGGCGTTCCTATGAATATGTTTTCTTTTTTTTTTTGTTGTTGCTATAATTTTAAAATTTAAATTTGAAATTCGTGCACATTTTTATGTAATCTCCGTCTGAGCCTTCTCTGGATACTCAGGAACTTAATCGGTCGCTCATGATCGAATTTAATTGTGAAGTTGACTATGTAGACTGTAGACAGAATCGGAATGTAATGTAGGCGGCCTTTTGTAATTATAAGCGAGATGTTTTACCATTTTAGAAACTTGTAATACATATGAGTGTAGGTTGGTAAGTACATAGGTACGTGGATAAAATGTATTGGTTTTATTTTATTTTTATATTTTAGAGTGAGAGCAAGTAGAAATGCTGAAATGCGTGTATTTGTTTAATAATTTCTGTCATAAATTACGAAGCAATTAATTCGACGTGGCATTACATTTCCAAATATACAAATTTTCTGAAGGTAGTGTGTCCCATACTTTATTAATTTGACTTTGGCACGTGAGTATAATTCCTGGTTTGAGTCTTTCATTTTAGGACGGAAAATAGATTGCTATGTAAATATAATGTCGTAAATTCTCGGCAGTCTGGAGTCTCTGTAGCTTAAAGGAAAGTAGAAATACTGTACATATACATATCGTGGATGAAGAAGTATTTTGAATTGCATACATACCTAGGTTAGTGCGATCCCTTCCTTGCTAAAAAGCAATATGACATAAGTTCATAGTGATAACTTTTCTTTTTGATGTACGTAGGTATCTAAGTTAACTAGTCTCAAAAGTGCTATTTACATTTTTTGAAATTACAGACGAGCTATTTACACTTTTCAAAAGTAGTTCAATTGCTATTCACACTTTTTAAAAGAATGACACTGCTACTTAAGCAATTTTCAAAATAGTAAAACTGCTATTTGATTGAGCCTTTTCAGAATAGTAAAATTGCTATTTGAGCCTTTTTTAAAATACTAAAACTGCTATTTGAACCTTTTTCAAAATGGTAAAACTCGTGTTTGAGCTTTTTTAAAATTAGTTAAACTGCTGTTTAAGCCTTTTTCGAAATAGTAAAACTGCTGTTTTAGCCTTTTTCAAAATAGTAAAACTGCTGTTTACACTTTTTCAAAATAGTAAAACTGCTGTTCACACTTTTTCAAAATAGTAAAACTGCTGTTCACACTTTTTCAAAATAGTAAAACTGCTGTTTAAGCCTTTTTCAAAATAGTAAAACTGCTATTCACACTTCATCAAAGTACAAAAATGTATATTTGCACTTTTTTTTACAAAATGCATAAAGGTGGTATGTACACTTTTTATACACACATCCAAATTTGATTGTCGGGACTTCCGTCAAAAGGACATTCTGTATTAAAGTACTTGCTCGTCAGAAAGCGTCTCCACCGACGCTATCTCTCTTTCATTTATTAGTCCCATTGGAATTGGGATAAAGTAGTGAACGTGGATTAATTGAAGGCATGAATAGAATAAGGAAAGGTATTTAAAGTCTTCCTCTAGATTGTCGAGATAGATCCACACACACACACACACACACGTATTCGCCTGGGATGGGATGGGATCGTGTGGCATTGCAGGGTCAGAATGAAAGATACATAAATTATTTCGCTAATCTCGGTTTCCTATCCACCACACTCACCACAGTCCAATGCAATGCAGTCCAATTCACTCTATACTGTACTACATATATATTATTATGCCTATATCTACTACCAACTACTTGCATACACATTGTGACGTCACCACAGAAATTTCCTTCATTCATCCGCTGCTTCTGGCTTGAGATGAAACTCTGATTAATTAATCGTGAGCTTTATGACAGCCAGAAAGCACGGTTTGCATACATACACGTCCGGTGAGAGTTTCTTAATGTCAAGTCCTCACGACCACCACTGCATAATAGTGCATTGCATTGTGCTGTCTACTGTCTACACTTTATGCTGGTATAGTTATAGCTATAGCCCTATACCTACACTATAGTGTGTACGTACCGTAAATTCTCTATTAATACGCGGGTCTCTAATTGTACGTGGGGGTCCGAGAGCCTGAATGGAATAATGCGCGGGTCTCCAATAATACGCGGGTCACCGGAAGTATTTTCAGTGTTTAAGTGTACAGAAATTAGTGTAAGCCTAACTTTTTAGCCACTGAATAGCTTGAATTAAATGACACACACTTTTAATCGCTTAAAAGTGTCAAAATTTTTGTTTCCCGCCTGTTTATTTCAACTAAATTCAGAGGAGTAAAACGGTTAGTTTGAATAATACGCGGGTCTCTATTAATGCGCGAGTCTCTAATTGTACGCGGGGGTCCGACGGGCTGAATGGAATAGTGCGCGGGCGTACTATTAGAGAATTTACGGTATATTTACATATATGGAAGCGATACTACAGATAATTGCAATGGTAAACTTGAGTTGAATTTTGAATTCACGGTCGGAATTCAGTTAGGAATTACATTCATCTATGTATCAATTACTTGTTGCACTGTGGCTGATTATTATTGGCTTTGATCTCTAATTCCTTGACTTGAAAGACGGGAACGTGGATTTTGATTTTGACTGAGATGTTGATCGACTGCTGATTAATTTTGCTCATCAGCTGTGTTCTGTGCTGTGTTGTTGATCGGCTGATTGGACTCTGAATACAGCCTCCTTGTCTCTGAGTGCAGCAGCATGCAGATCGTGTTTCACGTGGACGGAGATTCGCATCTTCCCTTCTTTTGTTGCGGCCATGTTCAAATTGTTAAATCGAAATGGCTTTTGGTCTGTACATACCTAAAAGCGGATGTAATCGTAATCGTACTACGGTATATTATATTATGTCATAGGTAACTATTGTATTGAACATTGAAAGAAGGATGCTTTGAACCTTAGCCCTGTAGTCTGCAGTACCTAAGTTAGTTAGGTTATAGTTATGTTATGTACCTAGGTACTTTGCCCTTTTTGGTATGAATAGCTTGAAAATTCTGAAAATAGCATCCAGTAAGTATACAGTTTTTTATTTACTTATTATTTTACTCCAAGGTCATTCAATTGGATTGAACGAGCTCATTTACCTTTTTTATTATTGAACGTAATCGCTGTCGTTATCGTTATAAATGGAAGCAATCTCAAACCGTAGTATTTTACCTTATGTACAAAATGTACATGCCTTACTATGTACAAATGTATTGCTTTTGCCTTTGTTGCAGTTGTTATGGCGTGAACTGTGAACTTAAAGGTGATACAGTATAATAATGGATTGAACAGATCGTTCAGTAGTACTTAGAGTGGTACCTATATGTATCTGAAGCAAGCAGGCAAACCAAGGTAATAAATATGGAATGTAGAAATTGAAAATTGAATATAAAAAATGATGAGCACTATTTGTATGTACCTACCTAGGTAGGTATATGTATATAGTGAGTAGGTAGGGAATTAAACTGCACTTCGTTGGTACAAAATTATTTTTTTACGTAGGTCCTTATATAATAACTATGGGATGTAGCTAAAGTGTGAAGGGGCCGTTCAGTTAGGATTATGCCTGGATGGAAAGGATTTTAGAAATATATGCAAAATGTTGTTATAGTTACAATGTTAAAGGAGACAGTTTCACTTCTGTAATGGCAAATTTTGCCTCTGTTGAATTCCCAAATTCGATTTTACACTCGGAGAGATAATTAAATCATTGGTTTTGCCTTTTTTTAGAAACGTTAATGCTATGGTAAGCACCCTTTTAAAACGTGATAATCATGTTTTTCCTTTTTTGAAAACGCTAATTCGATGAGTTTATATCATTTGAAATCATTAAATCATGTTTTGCCTTTTTTCAAAAAATGCTGATTCGATGGTAAGCACCCTTTTGAAACGTTTTAAGCGTGTTTTGCCTTTTTTAAATACGATAATTCTTTATCTGTGGTTTTCACCCTTCTGAAACGTTATAATCATGTTTTGCTTTTGTTGAAAACGCTAATTCGTTAAATTTACACAGCCTTCGAGAAGATTAAATCGTATTTTGCCTTTTTTTAAAAAGTGCTAATTCGGTGGTAAATACCCGTTTAGAACGTTGTAACCGTGTTTTGCCTTTTTTTAAAGCGCTAATTCGATGGTAAACACCCTTTTGAAAAGGTGTAACCGTGTTTTGACTATTTTCAAAAACGCCAGTTTGATGGTAAACACACTTTTAAGAAGTTTAGAATCATGTTTTGCCTTTTTTGAAACACGATAGTTCTGTGGTTTCCACCCTTTTGAAACGTTATACATAATCATGTTTTGCCTTTTTTTAAACGTTTTCTGTCGCCATATTTGTATGGCTCCTTCCCATTTTATTTTGCATGGGTATTTTAGATCTACGGTAATAATGGCATTCATTGTTGTAGTATTGATTACTGTTGCTAGTGATAGTATACCTATATAGGCTATAGGTATATAGTAAGGATAAGGATGAAAGTTGGAATTGGATTTTTTTTTGGATGATGGGAATCAAAAATGGCAATGACAATCAATTGAATGACATTACATAACTCAAGTCTCTCTCTCTCTATCAGACAATCTGACAAGTCGTGTGAATTCTCACAAATTATGCTCAAAGGCTCTTCGTAGAAGTGATACAGTCAAAAGTGCAAGTGGTTGGTAGGGGGTACGTAGTTTGTGTATAATATTTTGCAATTAACATGATTCACTTATCCTTGCTCTTCCTCTACTTTTTTTTTATTTATTCTAATAACTTAAATAACATTGTAAGTAGTAAGTGCGATATAAATAACGTTCTCATTTTCCTTTCCTAATTTCATATTTTATAATTATGTACCTACATACGTACCTATACTGAATTACTGATGTTTTTTGCATCGGAATTTAGATTGGGAAGTTGAGATAAGGCTGTTCCTGTAATTATAATAATTAGTTGGTTTAATTACCTAGATTGTTTTTTGTATCTCGATAATCCGCTTAATTAATCATCTTGTTTACTTTGTTAATGCTCGTTACACTAGTTCTGGTTCTGGTATTACATAATTTACATTACAGATAA
>JAQFZC010002651.1:0-21985 GCA_034695205.1 Dicyrtoma fusca
TAGAGATGAGACCCAATGAGCGAAAGTACCTACCTAGGTATGTAAGTACCTACATTTGAGCACTATTTTGTAAACTGTACTAACTAAGGAAATAATAGTTTGAATTTTTTATGCACTTTTCCCAAAACTAAAACGACAAACTTTACAAAACTTTCCTGCAGGTCTATATTTCACTAGTCAGTCAAAGTCAAGTCTAGGTCAAAAGAGGATGATGCATAATAGGATGCATTAAACATAAAAATTGTGTTGAGCACTCAAATACACGTACGTACAGAATTCCCAGTCCCAGTCCCATATCCCATGGTAAAAGTACCTACCTACTACCTACATATCTAAAAAGCGAAAAAGCGAAAAGTTACTAGGCTTTCCATTTCCATGGGCTCACAAAACAAAATTGAATTACAAAAATGTTAAAAAAACTGGTTAAAAAAATAATGCTTAACAATCTTGAAAAAAACTGCAACAAAATTGAATTTTGTGTTCAAATTTTGTCAGCTTTTTTTGTATTTTTGTATAGTAAAAAGTCAGTCAGTGCAGTAGCAGTAGTAAGTTGCCTCACTATTTTGTCGTTTTAGTGGAACTTGGAATTATTTGAGAACTGAACACTATTACTGTGAACTCTTGACAGTTGTTTCTGTTGTTGCAGTCAAAATGTCATGCTCAAGCTAATGCATTTTGAATTATTTAGAATTTGAATGTTAAAGGGCAAAAGACTGACTACTGACAGCGATAGCACAGAACTCAGAACCAAAACAGAAACTTTTAGAAGTTTAGAACTTTCTAGAAAAATGCTGGTGGCTGTGCTGTAGCAGCTGCTGCTTCTGCTTCTGAATTCTGAATCTAAAACTGAATTAGCATAAGCATACTAAATAATACACTAATCCCTTTGGAGGGTTTAGATTCCGTTAAATTCTGGAAAAATGTAGAACGAAGCCAAGGAGGGGTTTTTCCCATTCCCGTACATACAAAACAAAAATACAAAAAACATTCACATTTCACATTTCACAGTATTCACATGTTAAAAGTATGATGCCTCTCTCGAGCTGGAAAAATTACAGATGTACCTAGTAAAGAGCCAAAGACAAAGAAAAAAATACGACAGACCCAAACTGTACATATATATAACACAACCAACAATAACAAAAACAATAATAATAATAAATAAGTATAGACACAAAATTAAAATTTACCTAGCTCTTTAGCTACTACAGTCACAGGTCACAGTCACAGATAAAAAGCTGTGTAATCAGTCAGTCGTGTTAGTACTTTGTAGTAAATAGAACTAGCCTTTAAACAGCAAGCACTGCTACATAATTAAATTACTAATTGCCTTTAAATGACAGTTGGTGGTTGCTTGTGACTGTGACTGTGGAGGGCCGTAGCCATTTTATAAATCAGTAATAATAATAATAAATAGATTAGAAATTAAAGTGTAAAATTTTAGTGACAGTAATTAACGAGATCGACTTTAATAGTTGATCTTCAATTGAGCTCTTAAAGCTGCATAGGACCCACATCTAGTGATAATTTATTTTAAAATGTATAACCCGGGACTTTGTAGGCAGCTTCAGCAGCACAAACGCTACGCCAAGATACTGAGGGCAAGTAAGCGATGGTTTAGACTGGAAAGAAGTCAAAAGTGTGATAATTTCAATAAATTTTAAGAATTTGAAAGGTAATAATTTTAATAAAATAAAAATGTTAATGTATTTTTTTTTTGTTTACTATTTTCAGAGATGGGAGTAGACGATTTTGACGCGTTGAGTGTAACAGACAGTGGTGTATTCAGTGACAATGATGGCTGCAGCTCGGGTCGAAGTTCACCGGTCTCATGTAAAGAGACGCTCTGTGGGGGGGAAAGGGAAAGATTTGCCATTCTGACTTACGAGCAGGTGAAACGGATTGACAGCGTTCTCAATGAAATGGTCGCTTTGGAGGGTCGTGGGAATTTCCCGGCTCTGGAGCTCAAATTGAAAGATCTTCTGACGGCCGTCAAAGACCGACTTCTCAAGGAAGGACTCAAAGTAAGCAAATAATTCTGGCATTAAAAAGTTGGTTATCTGTAATCTGCTCAAATTTTGGTTAATCAAATAATAATTATTACGATTCGCAACCATTATCGAAGATAGAAAGTCAAATTCAGTAAATAGTGACAGCGACACCGATGCACAGTTGACAGTACAAAGTTTGAGTTTCGTTTAACCATTAACATACAATAGTGATTCGAATTTGAAATTTGCAATTCAGTATAAGTATCTGTAAACGATTAATGGACCCCTATATCCATCCATACTTTATTTTAATCATTAATAGAGGAAGGCTTTTTTGCATATTTTGCTTTTCAAGCCAAAGCTAAAGCCAGACCTTGTGCCCTATGCGAATAAGTAAAAATGTAACAGTTGTTAGGGAAATCGCAATAATAATTCATAAATTACAATATTTCCTGTGCAGCTCACATTTTTATAAGCAAAACAATCAAAATCTGTAAACTGATTTAGCTCTTTTGAACTCGAATCGACCAAAACCGCAAATAATAAGGCAAAAGCAAAGGAAGTTAATGCAAAACTTCAAAACTGTAGCCTTAATCATTAATTGTAGTAGGTGAACTCGCGTGTGTGCATACTTCGCGAAGGCAGGCAGGGCGGAAGTTACCTAACTAGTAAGTTTAAATAACAAAAAAATAATTTAGAGTAACAGTACACAGTGTAGTGCTGTAATGACAGTTGACTGATACAATAAAATGCCTACAGAAACTAGATTATCAAACATTCTGAACCGCTGTCTATTGAGCATTGAAAACTTACAATGCAGCAATGGTTGAGGTTGGAAGCCCTACAAGGTTTGCATTTTCCCTGTTCTGTTGAGCTTCTCCATTAAATCGAGGCTATGAGTAACTAACTGGATTGAAACCTCGTAAAGGATTTTGCGTGCAAAGTAATTTTTTTTGCAAATATTTTATGCTAGCTAGCTACTATGCACCCGCAGCCATGTCAAGGCTATAGAATTTAGGTAGAAAAGGTTTCAAGGTTTCCAGAATTAGAATTAGGATAATGTTTTTAGGCTAGGTTAGGCTTGCTCTGGGTTAATTATTCTTAATTTATAATTTGAACGTGTAATTTTATGATTTTTATGATTTTTTTTGACACTAGATTCGTGATATTCGACTGAATGGTGGAGCAGCTAGTTATGCATTGATGCCGGAGCAGTTGGACTACTGCTACGTCTGTGGCTATGGCTACGGAAGTGCGTCCGGGAACGGTGATGATGCGGGTCTCATGTGCTCTTGTAATGTAGTTGCGAATGTGGCCGCTGCGGCGGCGGCCGCCGCGGAGCACTGCACCGGCGGCGGGATCATGACTGTGAATAGCATGGTGGGCGGGGGGGCCAAGTCCAATTGTAGTTACAATGATATCGATCTGATATTCGGAATGGAACTCTCCACTGCTAAACACTTTGACCGAGTCAAGACGGCAGTTCTTGACGCCCTCCTTGATCTCCTTCCCCCTCAGGTCAGTAACAAAATAGCAACACCTTAAACGAAAGAACAAAAAAAAATCAGGATTGTTGCAATTTCAATTTATTTTGTTTAACGGTTTGATTTAATTTATGGATTGTTGTCTTTTTTTTCGTAGGTGAGCCGCAAGCGAATGTCGGCCTGTGCCCTGAAGGAAGCTTACGTGTCAAAAATGGTGAAAGTGTGTGAGGGTGACCGATGGTCCCTCATTGCCCTCGGCAATGGTCAGCCCACTCACGGTCCGGGAACGAATGGGAGTAAGGGACGAGGCTGCTCGGTGGAATTGAAATTCGTGGACACGATGCGACGTCAGTATGAATTCTCCGTGGATAGTTTCCAAATCGTTCTAGACTCTCTCATGTTATTTTACAAATGTGCCACAGTTCCCATGTCCGGCCGGTAAGCCATCTTCTTTTTCCATCGATTATGAATTTAGGCGAGTTATTGGCGATCTGTCATTCATTTTTTTAAATCATTATTACTATTATTATTTTATTGTTTTGCAGATTCTACCCAACAATCGTGGGGGAGTCGGTCTATGGAGATTTCAATGAGGCACTGTTCCACCTTCATCATGGACTGATTGCCACTCGACACCCGGAGGAGATCCGAGGGGGTGGTCTCCTCAAGTACTGTAATCTCCTCGTCCGAGGATACCGGCCCTCTGACGTCCATTCCATCCAACCCCTTCAGCGCTACATGTGTTCGAGGTTCTTCATCGACTTTGATCGCGTAAGTACAATTATTCATTCTGTAATAGAAACAGTTGACAGGTCCATTTCATAATCATAATCATTTAAATTGGTCAAAAACATTCATGTAACTGGTGTCTATCACTTTGGAGGTCACAAAAGGTCAAAACTAGAAATTAACATTCAAAAACACTCATAATTAGATAATTGCATTTTCAAAAAGGTCAAAACTAGAAATTAACATTTTCAGAAACACTCATAATTAGATAATTGCACTTCCAAAAAGGTCAAAACTAGAAATCAACATTTTCAAAAAGACGTAAAACTAGTAACTAACACTTTCAAAAAGGTCAAAACTAGAAATTAGTGTTTTCAGAAACACTCAAAACTACCAGCTAACGCTTTCCAAAAGCTCAAAACTAGGAATTGCCATTTTTAAAAAGTAAAACTAAATCTAGGCATTATCTTTTATCGAAAAGGTTAACTTGCCTACCACCTACACTAACATCATCAAAAATCAAATAAGACGTCATCTTATTTACAGACACTGATAGACAGACAGATAGTTTTATTAAATATAAGACTGTATGGACCCCCATTAGTATGTACTACCATCTGACTGAATACAATATCTAGTTGTTCCCCAGTTGGCTGTTTTATTATTCAGCAGTCGCAGTCATAATTCTCACTAGTCAATTTTATTGATTAAATGCCAGGGCCCGATTCGTATTATCAATTATCATTCAGAACAGAACCACCAAACTAAAGTCAGTTTGAAGCAGCAGGCAGGCAGGCATTACACTGCCACTATATTTCTGAATAGGCAAAAAGAGACAAAGATAAATAGTAATAATAGTAAATAAATATAGCCAGCATTTATGAAACTATAGTACCAGCACCAAAGCCAAAGCCAAAGAAAGCCAGCATATTTTATCCAAAAGTAAATAATACAATCAGAAAAAAAAATTAATTATTGTTTTTGTTATGAATACGATTCTTGTGTGTATTAATTTGTCATACACGTAATAAATTGATTAATTTCCTTTACTACTCTCTCTAGTTAGTTCTTTTTCACGCTTTCTCTACAAGCACAAAATACAAGTGACAAAAATATAATTGATTCTGATTCTGACTAGTGAATCCAAATGCTGGTAGCATTTTGCTAGATTTTATTACCTCTTTTATTTCTCTTGATTGTCATAATTATCTGTAGTAGGTACATACTCGGAAATCAGATGACATTATTATTCACTTTTTCTAGTATTAATAGAGATGGAGATGGAAGATGGAAGTACCACTCATAAAATAATAGACTAATAATAATTGTTGACTTGGCCATTGGCTTGGCTTGGCAGAAGTGCTACTACTGTTTGTGTAATTTGTAATCAGTTTTTTTTCTTTATTGTGTGGGTGGTTTAATTTAGCAATTTAGTATTCACTGGCCCACAGTTTATATAGGTAGTTGGATTCGATCATTCGGCATTCGAGGCAATTATGCAATATGTTATTCGCTCTTCGGAATAATCGACACAATCTAGTTGAGGTTCCATTCGAATCATTACAGAATATGTATACGAACGAAGCCAAGTGCCAAGCCAAAGTGAAGTTGACAGTTGACAGTTGTGTAGTGGGAATAGAAATTATTGTTCTGTCAAAATTTATGACACTTTTGTAATTCAAATATTATCGTGGATCTGATCTACATCCTGGTTCTGGTTCTGGTTCTGGTTAATGGTTAATAGTTACGGCAATACGGTCCAGGAACTTACTTGTAGAATCATAATGGCTCAAAATTTTCCGTGATGTGATTATGTTTACCATCATTACGATGCGAGCGATACTGATGGACTGATAGAAGATGCGATGCCGCATCGGCTTGATAGTTGATAGATTTATGCGAGTAAACTAGGTAGTAATAATTATGAAATAAAGACAAGCTATTTATAATTTACTTTGAGAGAGTTGTGTTTTTATTTCGTAATTAATTCATTTGTAGATTTTTGGATTTTTCCACTATTCGGTTGGGTTAAAGCTTGATTGATTGATTGATTGATTGATTGATTGATTGATTAGTGATACAAGAAATGACCTTATTATGTACCTGGAGGTCTATTTATACATTTTTTGCGTATTTCGAAGTTAAATTTACACTGCAGTTGTAGATTTGCGGTTAAGAAATCCGGAAATATTCTATTTTAACGGCCCTTAAATTGTTACAGAATAGGTTGTAGGTAGATAGATCAGCTATTTGAACACAAATGACTAGTGTATCATTAATTTGCCATTATTATGCAACGTACGAGCGTTATGCTCATGTTTTGGTGATTTTGATTTACGTCAATTGTAGACGTGACGTTGCGTTGGTTTATAAACGACTAATTAATATAATTATTGTACCAAAAGGCATTGCAATGACTGAAATAATTAAGGTTCTCATATCACGCCTTGTTAATAGGGACAGGGACTAATAAGACAGCTGTATAGACCACAGCATAGCACCAGTCAGTAAGTACTGTTTACTGTTGACTGTGGCTGTTTTTTATTTTTCATGTAAATAGTAAAATAAAAAATGCCTCTAGGTAGATACTTGCGTCAATCTTACTATACATTCTAATTCTATGTACATTACAGAATAGCTTTCAGTTTCATCTTTCATCTTTCATCGTCCATACTGTCAGTCATAACTTCAAAATGTTCAAAATAATATGTGAGAGTTATGACGGTCACGGTGTTGATAGTCTACGGCACCACTTAATTGAGGTACCTAACCTAGGTTAGGTAAGTGGCAAGTGTATAGGTATATAAATGAATAAATATGAAGATGAAGATGGTTCGTGTGCTGAAGTAAATATAATTATATATTTAAGTAGGCATTTCCTGAAAGCCGAAAGCTGAGAAATTTGTTCGTGAGCAAGTGTTCGAGAAGACCATCATCTTCCTCACAGCAGTAAATTACATAGTTAATAGTTGCCAGAAACGTCTCTATAACTAAAGGCAAGAAATTTAGTACGAAAGATGATGTAATTTAGTAATTCTGTTTGATTTTGATCATGTCTTCATCCTATTATCCTTTTTATTAGCAAGAACTAGTGAAGTTGAAATTTGAAATCGAAACTATGAAGTTGATTTACAAATTCGAACATTAGAAGATTAAAAAACTACTTTGAAGTTCAAAGCACTACATTTACATTTGTAGCACGTGCCTTTCTATTTACGCCGGCAACGTAATAAATTAGTATTTCCTCGTCATTTTAAAAACTTTTTAACTTGTTTGAACGTTTTGATAATTATTATTAGGTAATTCGTCATTCGTAGGATCGTATAGGCACATTTTTTCGCAAAATTGTGAAAATTGTAGCAGAAAATTCAAAAAGTTGAAAGTATGTATTGGCATGCTAGTCGTGTATTAGTGTGAACATTACATTACCTACATAATAATAATTATGATAATGGCTTTCGCCCAAATAATAGTATGTGGATAGGCTTGGCTTTCTTTCATAAATTAATTTAGTTAGTTTAATGCTCACTTCACGTGATGTGATACGAATAAGCAATGTATTTATTTATTTATCGTATATTTTGCCCTAAAATTGGAAGACAGTGAGTTAGTAGCCTGTCATGATGGCAGTGGCAGCTCTGGCTCTAGATTATACAGGAAATAATAATATTTAAGTAGGCAGGCAGGTTGCAGCTACCCATTTTTATTGTAAGTTTTGTAAATAGTAAATAGGCCTTCGGTTGGCAGGCAGACAGTTTGCAGTTTGTTGGCTGTTGGGTGATTTACAGTTGACCGTTCTGTCTGTCTTTTTTGTTGTGCAATTTAGCCATTTGGATTTCGTAATTTAGTAATTTAGTAATTTCGGTGAGGTGCCGTCATCCGTAAGAGTTTGACGGACAGATTTTGATAGTTTAGTAGTTTCTTTGGCTTTATAGTAAAAATCATTATTATTTTAAGCGTATGTACCTCTACGGTGCATAATTACACTACAATTACATTACCTATAATCTATTTATATGGTTCATTGTTAGCCTGAAGTAAAGTGTTAAGTACTGAAGTTTCGCATCGCATCGGTTGGTTGGTTCGTGCCTACCTACAGGGAATTCTGACTTGACAAGAAAAACAAAGAAATAAAAGAGCTTAATGTTCATAATGTTAAATTGTTAATGCCTACGCTAGCTAAATTGTGATTGTGACTGACGTCAGTCAGTTTCGGATGTTTTTCGATGCGATATGCGACGGTGGATCGATGCGATGCGATGCCCGATGAGACTAGGGAAGGGAATTGACGCACTTACGATTAGTTTGCCTATAATGGAACAAAAGACAAAAGGATGGTCTCTAATTTAATTAGTGATAGTGATGGAAGCGACTAAATAAATATTTGCATGCCGAGGTATTCAAGTTAGAATCGAACTTCATCGAAATAAGTACCGCATACAGTCAACAGTGCCAGACCAGAGTACCAGCAGTTGGCAGTACTGCAAAAAAAAAAGATCCCAACTGGGAATTGTTATGCTGTCCGGTTCTGAGTTCTGGGGAATGCAATGAGATGCGATTTCTATTTTATTTGTTTAATTTTGAATTTAATGGTGATCACGGTAGTGCATTGATAAGGAAATCCTCAAATAATTTAACTATTCGAGATCGGCAAAAACAATAGAGATTGACAGTAGTGCTTTAATTTACAGACTTTGGACCTTTTGACTTCTGCTTCTATTAGTAAAATATTGTTAATACTTAATTATTGTTAGAACAGTTGTTAGGTTGTTGGTATTATGAAGTGTCCATTCAACATACGAATCAATAGAGTCAGCAAAGCATCCCTAAATATTTACCTGTGCTAGTCATTTAACCTTTTCGTAACGGTAATTTATATCCTGTTTTACAGACATCTCTTTGAAAGCACCAATTTCGTGTTTTGATCTTTTTAAAAGGTGTTAGTTTACTAGTTTTGACCTTTTTGAAAACGCTAATTTCGTTTTTTGACCTTTTTTAAAACGTTAATTCCTTGTTTTGACATTTTTGAAAATGCTAGTTTCTTGTTTTTTGATCTTTTTGAAAAAATTGTACTTACTAGTTTTGATCTTTAGTTGTGAAAACGCTAAAATATAGTTTTAACCTTTTTTTAAAGTGTTAGTTACCAGTTTGGACCTGTTTGAAAAGGTTTATTGTAGAATAAACACTTTTACAAAGCAGTTCCGAACAGTATAGGTTAAATTATATTTAATTTCTAGGTGTCTGTTCATAGTTGTTAGTATAATGTTAAAACTACTGTCAACTGTTGATTGTGGATTCATTTCATTCATTTTGGTCGATGCATACTCAATATTGTTCTTTTTAATTAACTTACTGCTTCGTATATTGATTTAATGGTTTGTTTTTTTGTTTCTTTGGAATTCCAGGTGGACCAGCAAGAACTGAAATTGCGAACTTATTTGGCAAATCACATGTCGGGTGTGTCAGTTCGACTTCGCTATGCTTTCCTCATTACGTTGTACAATGTGGTGGACTCGTCCACGGTCTGTCTCATGGGTCACGAGCGTCGGCAAACACTTCAGCTCGTTCAGAGACTCGCCTGTCAGCTCTTTGCAACCGAGTAAGTCATTTTCTTCACTTTTATAATTTAGTTTAGCAAATTTGAATAATTTTATGAGCGAAGTTTTGTTATATTGATCCGATGCGATCGATGCGAATGTGATGGGGTTCTAAAGATTCGATAGGAAAGACAGGCACGCAGTGACGCAGTGCTTCTGCAGATTGCAGACTTCATTATTAAATTTTATTTTATACAAAAAGTTGTGTAGCAAAGTCATTATTTATAATCTAATCTCGATTCAAGATTACAATGCAATGCAGTGTCAATCTCAAGGCAGCGCTAGATAGTTCACAGTGTACCGTTAGTTCTACGTGGCAAAAACCTTATTGATATTTTTGTTAATCAAAATCGTCAGTTTTTGCTAGACATATTTTATCCAAGGGAAAGTAGAGATGAGGGGAAAGTAGGTCAGTCATCATCATCAGCTTGACTGGTTACTGGTTATTCTGATGATGCTGGAACAGGAAGTCAGTCAAGTGTTAAATTTAAATCTCAAAAATTGTGTTATACGCCTGGTCTTTCTTTTATCAGATTTCTTTTTCTTAGAACGCTGCTGATGCAGATGATGTCAGCTTTCAGGCTTCATGATTGCCACTATTGCCAGATATTAGTTTTTAATAGTGATGGCGTGAGGGCTGATTATAATCTAGATTCGATATTAAGTTTTCCACGAAATTTACAACTACTGGTTGTAAATTTCCTCCAGATAGTTTTCCAGCTTGTAATCTATTTATTATTATAAAATTGAGAGAAGCTGTGGCTTTATTTAAAAGCTGTGAACTTCAATTTATTTAAACTGTACTGTTTTAAAAACTTGAATTCTGTAAAACTGTTTGTACAACTTCGGATCAGCTCCTACAACGCAAGTTTTTAAAACACTGATTTTTGCAAAATAGTTTTTAAAAATGCCCGTTTCTGTCGAACACGTTTTTCAAAACACCTATTTATATACCTAAGAGAGTTTCAACAAAGAAATAATTCGAATTTGTACAAAGCACGTTTTAAAAACGGCTCAGTTCTGCTAAGTAGAGTTTCTAAGCATTTCGGTTTTGAAAAATTTCGGTTTCTAAAACACTTTTTCTGATTACACAAATTTTTGTATAGATAATTTACATGCTCAAGAGCCAGAAACTAGTTCAGTAAGTACCTACTTAATCGAAGATTTGCGGCTGGTTAGTAAATAGGCGTCGCTCTGTAATAACGTAATAAGGCAAGGCATCGCATTGGCTTTTACTTCTTCGAAAATTAGTTGACGAATTTCATTGAAAACTTAACGCATCCTAAATTCTGCTTTGCCTTAACATTACCATTCATTTTCATTATTGGAAATAGCATCCCTGTAGCGTTGCTGAATGAGTTCCATGGTTAGCATTGTCTTAATACGGCTTTGTTCCGTGTCAGGAAAGACAGGGTCGTATGTCAGTGTCAGTAAACAGTTGGTAGCAGCCAGCAGTCAACACGGTCTGTAATTACAGATTACAGAGTTTCCAGTTGATAGTTGGTTGTTAATTATTTATCCGTACTTCCTAGAGAGCCCTAAAGAACTTCATACTGGTATAGATTTACAAGGATAGTACTTAATTACGTAGATATGTACAAGCAGAAGAAGTACTGGTACTGGTAATGCGAATATGTACGAGTTTGAATCCGGTGCAAGATTACAATGATTACAAACTACGCAAATATAGTTGGTAGTTTCTCTGATCAAATTCGAACCATAATCAAGATGTCGATGGCCGTGTGTGGGCGGTCTTTCGGTGTTCGGTATGTAATGTAGTACGTCTGCATGCCTGCGTCCAGTGTCTGTAAAGCTTTTGATTGAAATCGCAATCGCGTGGTAATTACTTTATTGAGCTGTCAGTGTACCGGATACCGCAATCCTCCGGTTAGTGACTGGGCGATTAAAGTCCAGTTTTAAAGAACGTCAGGATATCAATAAAAACAACTTTGTAATAGTCATAACTGTAAAAATTAAACTTGTTTTTAAACGTCATATATTTTTATATAAACTGTATTTTTTTTTACATGGACTTCTACAAAAACTGATTTTGAAAACGTCAGTTTCTACAAAAAACTGTTTTTAAAAGTTAGTTTCTGTAAAAATCGTTTTTTAAAACGTCAGTTTCTATGAAAACTATTTTTTAAAAGTTTGTTTTCTATAAAAATCTGTTTTTAAAAAGGCCAGTTTCTACGAAAACTGTTTTTTAAAAGTTAGTTTTCTGTAAAAATCGTTTTTTTAAACTTAAGTTTCAATGAAAACTATTTTTTAAAAGCGTCAGTTTCTACGAAAACTGTTTTTTTAAAAGTTCGTTTTCTCTAAAAATCGTTTTTTTAAACTGCAACTGTCAATTTCCATAAAAACCGTGTTTTTAAACAACAAATTCTTGCAACCTCAGCTCCCTTAATAACAGCCTACTTTCGAATTAAATCCTGAATTTTTCAACAACTTTAAATCCTATAAAATTAGAAGTTATTTTAAATTGAAAATTACAAATTACCTAACTTCGTTTTCAATATTTCGAATTACTAGTTCACACCAGAATTTACCCAATCTAGGGTAAATAGTCGGATATTTACGGTAGCCTGCTGTCTCAACTGGAACTGATGTACATATGTAGTACAGTGCTCTGTAGCTAGTGGCTCCGTGCCACTATTGACGTCTACGTCTGGAAGAAACTGTTGCGTGCTAGTAAACTTTTAATCAAAAACAAAATCAAGGAATTCCTGCGTGCTGTACTGGAGCATTTATATTGTAAAATATGTATGTGTATAGCCAGCCAGCCAGCTTCCATCAATTTGATTTTGATTACGAAAAAAAACTGTTAGGCTTTCGTAAGTACACGATGAACGATGAGCCTCAGGAGCAAACCTAAAGAATGGCTTACTTTTGAGCCTTGTGTGTCTTATTAGCAGTGCAGTTGTTAGGATAATGAACGAGTCTGCTTTTGTTCGATATGTACCTACGTAAAGTATTTATCCGAAATTAAAATTAGGCAAGTAGGTATATGATACTTGGTGAGACTTGGAATGCTAAACGGGGAACTTCCCTTATGAGACTAACTAGTAAAATTCACAATCTTCTGTATAATCTAGTACTAGGCTCCAATGCCTTATTAGAAGTTGGCAGTCAATGTTTAATTAAATTCTTTAGCCCTATTCTTATTATCCGTAGAATCTGTAACAATGTACCTAACTTTGTCTTGTGATTAGGAATTTGAAACTTTGAGAGAATGAAAGGGAATGTGGGGCTGGTTTCTGCTGGCTACACGACAGACTGACTTTTCATGGTCCATCTTTCACTATTTTCAAATTCCTTTGCTCTAAAAAGTTGAGTTATCAAACTATGTACCTCGCTGGCATTGTATTTTAGAGAAATTTGAGTCTATAGGACCTTATACTTTTCAAATTAATTGGTAACTAATATCACAGCTCAGAAATCAAACTATGGCTTCAGTCTCAGTTCAGTTTTTATTCATCGCATCGCATCGCCTAACTTTAACTTCAACGACCTAGTTTTATCTTTTTGGTATCTTCAGAAAAGCAAAATGACGTAACTTTGGCTATGCTATGCACGAACTTAGTATCTAGGCGTGTGTTTTAGCTTCTAAGTAATTAGCACTTTTTCAAAAAGGTCATAACTAGTAAATAACACTTTTTCAAAAAGGTCAAAACTAGTAAATAACACTTTTTCAAAAAGGTCAAAGCTAGTAAATAAATCTTTTTCAAAAAGGTCAAAACTAGTAATTAACACTTTTTCAAAAAGGTCAAAACTAGTAAATGGCACTTTTTCAAAAATGTCAAAACTAGTAAATAAGACTTTTTCAAAAAGGTCAAAACTAGTAAATAACACTTTTTCGAAAAGGTCAAAACTAGTAAAAAAACACATTTAAAAGGTCAAAAATCTAGAAATTACCGTTTTGGTTAAACTGATTTAGCCGAAGTTGCCAGATTAGTTTTATTTTACAGTTATTTTTTATTTTTGCAACTTATTGAAAGTTCTCTGACTGGCCGTGGCACTGCCGGTGTCACCAGCATAGCAGTAGAATGAAAAAGTGTGGGAAGGAATTAAAGGATGTTTTTTGCCTCGTCAACTTTTGTCCACCATCCCTACTGCACGCATTTGAAAGAGATTGCCTTAGATTTTTTGAAAAATTATTTTCATCTTTTTATGCATCCAGATTATTTATAATAAGGGTCTTTATCTTTTTTCGATGGAAATCTACAAATTAAGTATAAAACGTCAATCGGATTTGGATTTTGTGCACGTTTTGATTTCAGTCTAGTCTAAATATACATACCTACTAGGTAAGTAGCTACATATTGATATTGGCCCTCGATGGTTATTGTTTGTGCAGATCTGATTTGACTGAGCTTTAGGAAGCTAGGATGGTAGCTTATTTCTTATTTCCATCTTTTCCGTATTAGCAGTGGAATATAATGGGAAAGGGATTATGATTATGCGCTCTAAAATAGAGATTTTAGTAATAATAAATGACAAGATTTTTTTTTGTTCAAGTAATCCCTTCAGAATTCTGATAAAAAAAGGCTTACATTTCACTGCTACTGGGAAGGATGGACGCCTTTACAGGCGCATCAGCAAATTATCTTCAGAGAATAGATTTGCATGCATGTATGTATTTAGGTGACGTGCATAGCTTGTAAAGCTTTCCGCTTCAATTGGCAATTTATTGAAGGCATTGTGATCGAAATTACACTTCGAGATAGATATACATAGATTCAGATAGTTTAATACTGATGTGAAGATGTTAGCTTAGCATGGCTACCGCTACTCCTATCACTTTTTAATTTTAATAATAGGTATAGTCAAAATAATTATACAGCAAAGCGACTTTGTTAGGAGTTGACAAGGAGGGACGTTAAGGATGCAAAAAATTATTGATAGCGGATCCGTCGTACCGTATACATATGCTAAAAATAAGTACCTAGATAATTAGTAACCACTTGAGAAGTTTTCTGTGAAAGCCTCATTTTGAAATAATTACAAAATCTCAAACTAATTCTGAAGCTATAATGGCCTTTAAGTTTAAGTGTTTAAGAATGGTGTTCTGGATCAGTGAAGACTTAGCGAAAGTTAGTCGACGTAAAGAAATTAGACTTGCTAAATGTGGATTTGCTGAAACTAGGTTTCAAAAGTGGGTTTTAAAGAAAGTATGTTTCAAAAATGTACATTTCTTAAAGAAATCATGTTCTAATAAAGTATGACTTCTTATAGAAATGATGTTTCAAAAAAGTATGTTTTCTTATGGAAATGATGTATCAAAAAAGTATGTTTTCATATGGAAATGATGTTTCAAAAAAGTATGATTTATTATGGAAGTAAAGTTTAAAAATAGTAGTTTCGAAGAAAAAAAAACAACTAAACATAGGTAATTAGTAGATAGTTGAAGAAGCTAAATATTGATTTGTGCTTTTGTTTGGTCCTTTGCAGCTACTCCACCAGTCACGGCCTCTACGCTCAGAACGTCTACTACCCCACATACTACATGCAAGCGACGGGAGCGGGGTCCCAGTCACAACTCACCTGTCACGCCTATGACCCCCAGACCGTCTACTACAACCAAGCTCTTCTCCCCGGAGGGATGACAGTCACGACGGCCACCGTCTCAGGAACCTCAACAGTATCTCCACTCAGTTCAACCAACAACCCAGCTCATCCCTCACACCACCATCCGCACCACAACAACAACAATAACAACAACAACAATAGCCACCATCACGGCTACCGAGGAAACCGCCACAACAATTCCGCCAAAGTACCTCCCCATCACCTCATCATCAAGTCAACTACACCTACCGCCACCACTCCTTCGACTTCAACGACGGCCCTCAAGGTCCTCACCCCAGCACCCGCATCTTCCTCGTCACCCGTGGCAACGTCTCCAGCCAAGCCCAGCAGCGGCAGCACTACCACCACCACCAGCACCAACAGCACTACCCCATGCCAGAAGAAATCTTCAGTCTCTACAAATAATACTAATAATAATTCAGCTCCTATCAGTAGTAATAGCAGTAGTAGTAGTAATGCTATTATTTCTAACACTAGTTCCAAAATTATCCCTGTTGTTCACCTATCTGCGACGGCTGCCACGTAGAAGGTAGGTTTCACCCAGGGGGGAAAAAATTAAAAAAAAAACAACAACAAACAATATTATACTTTAAATAAAATTTATTATTATTATTATTATTATTATTAGAAATATACATACCTATATATATAATGTAGAGAAAATCCTTATATAAAAACAATTATCTATGTAATAATAATCATTATTAATTATTATTGTCTACGTTCACGTTTGACGTTAGGAACGTATACCCAACAATTGTGTATCTACTATCTATATATACTATAGTAATAGTAATTAAACTACACATGTAATTTTACTGGATTTAATATTTAATTAATCCCTCATAGAAATTTCCAAGAAACTATAGCCCTATATACCTATAGCCTCTATATATCATCTTCCCTATATCCTATATCTGTAAAATACCAATAAAAAATACAATCATGTTTTTTTTTTCAATTCCTATATAAATACATATATAAATATATAAATGTCCACAACACTACATTACAGAATTACAGATAGTTGATAGTTTTTATTATTATATAAAAAAAATAACTGATGGTAATTTTCAAATACTGATATATACATACATATAACTAGGTAGAGATAGCTACATACATATACATAATATGTTGTAGATTCAGATTCTACGGTACTACGGTACGTTTGACGTTTTTCGCAAAATATATTATTTATATACAGAAATGTACGTGTGTAATAATAGTAGTACTGTAAACTGTACTATATAAATCTATAGAGGTATATTCTGTCATCAGAATCAATCAAAACGTGCCCCTGGTGTGTAAGTAGATAGCGGTACGTACGTACGTAGAATAATTAATGTAATTATTTATAATTTATCTGAGTGATGAGGTTGTGTGTGTAGGATTTTATAGAAGAATGTTTTAATTCAAAGGAAACAACAACAAAAAAACAATGTCTCAGCTGAGCTCTTCAGCATTTTAATGATTTTTTTTTTGCTTTTTGTGAATCAGTCGTAAATCGTAATTCTGTTGGATTTTTTCTTCAGGGAATTAGAATTGAATACATACTGTTCTCCAGATGTCCAGATCCAAAATCCAAACGATAGTGTAGGTACTATAATTATTATGCTATACTATACAATACAACAATACAATACAAACAACAAAGAGGCAAAAATTGATTGTAATTTACCTAATACGTACCCTTAAATATTCTTATTGTGTGTAGTACTGTAGTGATAAACATTTATTTAGTCCATAGCCCATGTTGTAGGTCTGTTGACTAGAGTACAGAGTACAGACCTAGCTAGGTAAATCTAGATGGTAGGTTGTAATTAAGTTATAGTAAGCAAAAAAAAGTACAGATTTACAATTAACTACAAGGAGACAGGCAGACAGGAAAGAAATGCAGTAATTTATAAATATACACTACAAAAAATAAAAAGTATAACTTATACATACAATAATATAATAAACTACAATATTTTATTGTGTATAGAATTACAAACAAAAAACAATACAGAGAATACACACCATGTATGTAGATGTAGTTTATTTCTTATAGTTTCTTTAACTATATATTATATATATATATAAATACCTACATTTATTATTATTATTATTAGTAGCCATGTACTAGTTTTTAGTTTACTTGATTGACTAATGCTAGAACTAGAACTAGAGGTTTAAATACGCCAAGTACATACCTACATAACATTGATGATTAATACAGTGGGCTGTCAGTCTGCGTCAGTTTGTGAGAACGAGAAGGAGCGTTTCTATGATTATATAATAATTACGTATATATTTGATGAAATTTCAGCTTATGATTAGTTATATAAATACATAAAACTCAACTTTGTAATAAACATACTAATTAAGAAATAACTTACCCTCCTTCCCGTGTGGATGGATAGAGAACAGAAACAGAGATACAATGCATA
Source organism: Dicyrtoma fusca (assembly GCA_034695205.1). Taxonomy (NCBI): domain Eukaryota; kingdom Metazoa; phylum Arthropoda; class Collembola; order Symphypleona; family Dicyrtomidae; genus Dicyrtoma; species Dicyrtoma fusca. The sequence continues at coordinate 17,823 of JAQFZC010002651.1, forward strand.
ATAGATGGTAAAACAAAAATGTCGAGAGTCTATTATATTCGTGTAGGTACTCGTAGTTAGCAGCATTTGCTTCTTGTATAAACTGATTTTGATTTTCGAAAACATGTAATAATTTAGGTAATCGCAACAAACTGTATAAAATTTTATGTACTGTGAAGGTATTTTGTTTTGTTCTATGATTATATTACTACCTACTATAATTGTAGAGATGCTCCATTATTATTATTCGTATTACTTTTATCTAATTTTTCGAATTTCGAATTCGAATTTCTATTTTCCATAATAGACATAATATAATTGTGTGTAGAACTGTAAACTGTAACCGTAGTTATTCTATGATATTAATAAAATGTACATTGCTAAAAAGAATGTATACTTATCAATCTACTACCGATCCCCCTCATCCCCCTATAATCTAAAAATAAGTCTGTCTGTACTAATTATTATTATTACAGTATATATAGGTAGTTCAATCTATATATCTATAGGAGGTGGATAAAAATCTGATTTGAGAATTCATACATATAAATATATTATGAGGTAATTATTCTACAAAAAATGTGGATACTTTTTTTTTTTTTGGAATATAGTATTTTAGTAAATCCTGTCATTCTGTAATTCTGTAAATTGCTCGTTCGTTGTTAGTGTAAAATGGAAAGGGAAAGACGGAGGCAAAACTGTCACTGTACACAGAAGAAGAAAGCTAGTACAATCATTCATAGATTCTATAATAATATATTAAAATTACTATTATTATTAATTACTAAAGGCAAATGCTACATAGACTGTGGAAAATTTTATAATTATAGATTGTGTGTGAGATGGTACGCGTCAAAAAAAATGTAATGCAAAAAATATATGCATACTTATACATAATTATATAAAGGTTTTTTTTTGTGTGTCTTTTTGTCTGTCTGAAACTGAAGAAAGCTTCTCAATAGTAATTATAGTAAAATAATTATCTTAAAAATCTGTATGTGCGAGCATAGGAAAAGACTATAGGAATGGAATTATTTGTATTTACACTCTGCTTGCAGGGGAAAGTTGAAATTTGAAATAATAAATTACAGTCTAAATTTACCTACAACAGAATTTTCTAAATTCTAAAAATAACTATATTACTACCGTCTACCGTCTGTGCGAATTGAATTCGATTCAACCGAATTTTTACAGTTCTGCTAAATTAAATTCTTGAAAGCCGGGTAGGTTGATTTTGATTCCCATTGCTTTAACATATAAATATTTTGAAGCATTTTTTCAATCTAGAAAAAAGGCCAAAGGCGGGTTGTAAGTAAATACCGGCATACATAAATAGACGAAATTACTGCCTGCAATGCAACCTTTGAGTTCTGAACAATATAAATAAATTGTGATTATAAAATTATTATTATAATTAAAAATGTTTACGAGTTTCGTCGTTTCGTGTCTTACCTGTACAAAAAGGCCTGAAGCCTGAAGAGGAGGGGGCGAGGGAAGACAGCTGGCTAAAAGTTAGAACAAGAGAACCTTTGACCTTTCAATGGAAGTTTTAAATTGTCAATTCGAAAAGAAATTAATTGTTGAAGAATCTTCTGTTCTCATTTTTTCGTTTCCGCAGTCAGCATCCACAAAATATCCACAATCATCACAACAGTCACAATCACAATCGCCCCAGAAAACACATCACATTTACACCAACAAAACTATAACAAAAAATAATTAAAATTAATTGATAGTAATCGTTATAATTACTTACTTACACTAATCATGTAATCATAATCATAATTATTGGAGTTAAAGTCGAAATCGAAATCGAAACTCAATCAACAGTCAACAGTGATATTATCCATTATACTACAATAATTATTATAATAATCAGTTCTTTGAATTGCAACTTTAACTTTTAGCTATTTTAATAATCACTGATTTGTAGAATGTGGGTAAATAAGGATAATTAATAATTATGCAAAGTAAACGTACAAAATTGACAAATTAATTGTGCAATATATACACATACAGCTGACACTGCACTGTTGACTGTCTAAACTAAAAAACTAAAAACTACGTTTCTTAAAAAGTATTTATGTAATGTAATGTCCTTCATCCTCTTAAAAAAATATGTTAGTTTCGTTTCATCACATAAACTCGTCACCCATGGACGGGCCTGACCTGGTCTTAGGTCACAGGTCATGGAAGATGGAAAAACTCCTGAAAAAAACAAAAAACAATTGTGAAAATCTCAGCCTATAGATGTTAGTTATCGTTAAATGTTATGTAATCAAATATTTATTACTATTATACAAAAGATGCTTAAAGAACATTCAACATTGTTGTATTCAAAAGATATTTATGTCACTGTACTTAATTATTAATTACTAATTAGTATTTTAGTAAATTGCCTGTAACTTGGAGCGTTAAACTGCGATCTGCGATTGCCGATTGTTCTGAATTAGAATTTCTAAAATACAAATGGCTTCTATTTTTGTCTCTTGATTCTATCTGTCATCTGTTTATTGTGATCTTGATCGTCGTCATGTCAGTTGTCAGTCAGTAGAGAGAGAGATTCTAGAGATGTCTTTAAGAAGAAAAAAAAATAATTTAATAATATAAATTATTGCTACTATTGTTGATCAATGTTTCTATCACACGCACGGTCGGTTCGAAGGTAATAATTTGTAAGTAAATACGAATCGAAATTATCGAAATTCGTAATTCGAAATCGAACTATAAATTAGGTCTAGAAAATATCCACATCGGTTAAAATTGGTCGAATCTGTTGTCGATTAAATAATTAAATTGATCATCATCATTATTACTTACAGCTACGCGCCGCAGAAATGTCATTGTTGGATTGATTCTCAGTGTCAAAGTCTAGATGGAATCGCATTTAACTATTAAAAATACAAATTGCAGATCGAGATCGATTAATACTTTGATTATAATTATCGTAATTAGGTAATTACTAATAAATACACACAAAATATGTTCAAATTATACTAGAGTTAGCATCGGACGTAAACTGATTGTACTAATAATTAATAATGTGCTTCTTAATTTTGATAAAATGTTGATTTTATCAAAATCTAGCCAATCAATGATGCAATGCAATGGAAATGGAATCTAAGTGTCTGTATAAAAGTGTACCTAAAACAAACTTAACTACTAAATTAACTAAATGGTGATGCAATTACGAGAGTTCTATTGAAAATTAAATAAAAAAAACTTTGATGTTCTATAATACTTAAAAAAAACTGTATAGCAATTAGTAGACCGCATATTACTGTGCGGAATTAATTATAGATTTTACGAAATGGCTATCAAATCATTAATTATTACAACATATTACAAAAAACTGCACTGGTAAGTACTGGTATTGTTATTACTTATTAAACAATAATAATTATTATTATAATTGTGAAAAAGATCTACTCGTAGTAACATTGTAGTGTGAATTGTGAATGCTTATATTATGAGAGTGCTTAAAGGGGGGGGGGGTGGATTGAGAATTACTTTTATAAGCATTCTTGTAAGAATTATAGAATCTGTACTGTCACTGTTAGTAAGGGACAGTGAAATGTAGTGATTAATTAAAAATGTAGGTATAGTCATTAATAAAAAATAATTAAGGCTTAAAATAAGTAAAAACGGACCTTATTGATAAGTACACAAATATTATTATGACGGTGGTGTCATGAATTCAACTGTAAGTTGTAAGTCATTTAGGTAGTTTCTTGACACTCTCATTTGTTGTTCCCTTTTTCTTTTCTTTTTTGAAAGTTTACTATATTACTTAATTAATTATTATATAAATGATCAATCAATGATGATGATGATAATGATGATGATACCATGTGTGTGATGTGAAATTATACATATTATATAGAATGAAGAGTTTTGTGTAATCATAATCATAACCAGTGCAATTTATGAGATTTATAATAAATAAAAAATGATTCATTATCATTAACTAAACAACCAGAAAAACAAAAACAAAAATCTATTGACTTTTAAGGCGCTGCGCTGTCTATTCATTAAGGTATGCATAAACGGTAATACAATCTTATCTTGTTTTAAATTACAAATCATCATTTCGTTTTATTGCAATACATTACATTTTCTTCCAGAAAATAACCAGAAAATAATGTGCCAGCGAAATATAATCATTTTTCTTCATAGAATAGTCA
>JAQFZC010002652.1:0-21985 GCA_034695205.1 Dicyrtoma fusca
ACACGCATACTAACGAAATTGAACTATTACAAAAACAGGTCCACCAAATTGAATTAAAAACCAAAATACAAACTAATTGCGAGTTAACTAACGTGCCCTTTGGTACACTTTTACAACACTCAGTATATTCGTAAACACCGTGTGTCTATATGGTAATAATTGTAATCATTGCATTGTTAACCCTTTCTTTGCAGTGAAACAACTTTTCGGAGCGTTGTAGTTTTTTGAAGGTTTTGATTTTTGGTTCAACGCCACCCATAAAAACTATATTTTGTTATTTAACTTCTGCCTAAAGTTACAAGTCCGGTCAAGTGTGTCCTTAATCATGGTCATATTTAATAACCAGACAATAAAACAAAAAATGTTTAAAACAATTCAAGAAATGTACACAAAAATTCATTTTAAATTCTACCAAAGTCTACTTGAGCCGACTTGTACAATGTGACAAATGTGACGTAAATAATATTCTTGGAACTAACTGAATGTGAAATAATGGATGGTCATCTTCTCTAAACTTTTAATTTAATAAATACATACGAATGTTTTTGAAAAAAATCCTACTTTGAGGCTTCAAAGGGTTTGTAATTATTGATCAACAAATATTAAATACAAAAAATATAAACTACAAGAACATGTCTGAACTCTTTTCGTTTCAAACATAATTTTTTCATACGCAGCGCAAGTTATTCCTGTCAAAGATTCTTTGACAAAGAAATAAATTTTTCAAAACTCCAACCAATGACAGCAAAAGGATTGAAGAAATGTGAAAAATTATGACCAGCATATGGTATGGTACGTCGCCACTTGGTTTTTATGCTTAAATAAAGAGATCCGTTTAAAACCAGTTTCACTACTGTCTTCTAGAAAAAGCTTTTTTTGAGGCAGTGCAGTGGAGTAGTACAGCGTTTTGCAATGGAAATCAAGAACCCAATTTATGAATTAATTTTTTTAAAGTCAGTGGATAACAAGGTTATTAAATTTCGCTATTATTCAAACAAAGAATTTATTATTTTTAATTAAATATTTCTAACAAGGATTTGTTGTAAATTAGTTTGAATGTCAACCAACTTTTGTGTATCTGTTAGTATTAAAATATAGGACCAAAATATTTAGATTTTTGTGTATTCTTGTTGTTTTTAAAGCCGTATTATGAAAGGAATCAGTTTGGTTCACGCAATATTAGAATCGTGGCATTTTAAATCTAATCCCGCTTAAAGTATTACTCTACCCCACATCAAGTGAACATTTTTTTTGTAAATGAAAAATGATGCTTTAATGAATTACAAACAAAAAAAAGTAATTTAAAAAAATTGTTAAATAATAGGAATTGAATTAATGCGAAATAATGAAATGAGAAAACTGGGGCGATAATGCAAGAGAGTTGAACCAAAATACCGACACGTACTACAACGTTTACGGATGACGAAGTCCTAAAAACTAAAGACTCTGAGTCTTAAGTGGCGTCAAATCCATGCAATATAAATCTTAGATTGTACATTAGAGATTACATTTTCCATCATTGATAAAACTCAAAAAATGCAAACTAAAGTAAAGTACGTGTGCAGTGTATTCTACTTTAATTTTATTCTCTGTCTGTTTTACAGTTATAATGTTGTTTGGATGTAAAGCGTTTTATTGTTTTGTGTTGTCTAAAATATGCATTTTGTATTTATACGTTTTTAAAATATTACTTCTGCTAATTAGAAATCTTTTGTGAATTAAACATCGTTTTAATGTTTTCGATTTACAAAATTGCTAAATCTCCTAGTATCCCATTTTTTCAAAAGGGTCAACAATTTGCTTTAAATAATTTGTTTCAAAGCTACAGAACGCTCGCAAAATTACAAAAAGTGGAAAAAGGAGACTATAACAAAACCTAAGGACAAATGGGGTCAATTTTGGGATTTGTTTAATGAATTGGTTTGTTAAGTTTAAGCTTAACAAGACTTGTTTAATTTCAAAATAATGTCAAGATGGCATTTTAAATATGCAAACATTAAAAAATAAATCGAGATTTTGAACGGTATTCTTTGCATTTACAACTTTTGTCAATTGCTGTACGGAATAAAATGTTTTAAAAACATTAAAAATCCACTAAAGTATATAATATAATTTTGTGGACCAAAACAAACAACAAAAATGTAATATAGTAAATAGTACCATGGCTTTTGTACGTTCGAACTCAATCTAATTTAAGCAGTGCTTTATAGTGGCGCATCTGTGGCGCGCTAGTAATTGTAAGGTTGAAGCGCGAACATGCGTGGAATTATATAAAAGTATGGTTGTTAACTCAAATTGTTTGTATTTAAAATAAGGCCAACAGTTTTAATTTTGGCGCCATTCAGAAAAATAGTAAGTAATATGGCTTAATCGATATCCATATGTTAATTTTGTCAAGCAAGCTAGGTCTCCAACTGTAATAGTACCAATTTAGAAAATGCAAATGTAAATGGAATGTTTGATATTGAATTTTAAAACCCACTTTATTTCTATTAGTACCGCTCACAACTCACACTCGGTATCCACTGTTTGTAAATATTTAAATAGCTCTCTCTGTATCTGTGTGTAACATAAATGTAAGAACTATAGAGTTATAAAATATTTTACAAATATTTGTCTGTTTGCTTCTAAAGGCTTCACTTTCACGTAATATTGGATAAGCGTCATTTTGCACCTCGATCAGCGATGCGACTTGCCCCTGTCTAGAACTCATATCTACGGACGTCGAGAACCTTGAAGCCGTTTACTGCTTCGGTTAATTAAATGACAACTTTATTGTGCAGGTCGTCGATACTTCCAGGGGCTTGGAAATGGATTAAACTAGTTGTATATAAAGCACGTTGAAATAGAATATAAAGAGAGACCGACGGATACTGCAATGACACTAGAGCTGAGAATTCATGCGAAATTGTTTCGTGGCCTCCAAAAATGCGGCTTGCCTTTTCTTTTGTTAGTTGAGAAGCTCCTTCAGAAATATGAACAACAAACGAACGTATGAAATTGAAAATAACCCCAGGGGCTCTATTTGCGAGGATACAGTCTGTAAGAACTTTAGAAATTAGAATTCTTAGTGCACGTTTAAGGCGTTATTTTTAAATTAATGAGGCGAAAAAGACTTATGCTTCAGCTTAACGCCACCCCTGATTAAACGACATTTATTTTATGGTGTTACAGTCTTTATGTCACAATCTGGGACTTGTTTTCCTTGATTTAAAAGCGAAATAAAATAAGTTTAATAAGCATTGGCCCAGGACTTGACGGACTTAATTGTTAACAGCTGCTTATATCTAATTTAGTACACTTTTCGAAAGAAAAAAACTTTAATTTCCTCTTCCTAAAAGTATGCAATACTTTCTCTTACACTGTTTTATAGTATACTAAAAGACTAAGTGCCTAAATAAATAAATATAACACTGTATTAATTATTGTTTTATAAATAATTCTCGTTGGTAACCACTTTTTGCTCTTTTTCTAATGTGTAGATGACTTTTTGACTTTCTTAAAAATCAAAAAATAATGTTTTAAGCCTTTTAAAAATGTGTAAAGTAACGATTTGTAATTTTTTAAAATGCGAATAAACAAGTACTTTTTCAAATTGAGCACATAATTAATTTTTTCGCGTTTTAAAAATGTGTAAAAGAACATGTTCATCTTTTTATAAATGTTTTAAATCATGTACTTTCAAAAAAGATGCAAAATCGAGGTTTGCATTTTTCACCCACCACCGCAGTGGTGGTGCACCGACGGGAACAATCGTGACGACCCCTAACAAGTTGCGTGGACTGAAAGAGATAGAAAGTTGTGGAGACAGAAAGAAGGTCCATGAAATACTAGAGCCTAGATTTATTTTCAATGTCTTTGGCTTTTTTTGAAATTCTTGTTCAAACTATAAAGTTTGAGTTGAACGCCGACAAAAAATTAAGCGAAGTGCTTGCAATTGGTGCACTTATTTGCCCTCGTCGTTTCAACCACCGCTGAGCAAATATACTGTATCTGGTCAGAACGGTTACATAAATTAGTTAGTAAAAGCAAATGGCGTATAACTGACGTATAAATAACTATACATGTACATATATGTATGTTGCTATGTTGCTGTATTGTTATTTATACTTACATATAAATAACTGTAGCATTTATGATTTATAAGTTGTTGTTTCAAAAAAAATAAATCAAGATTTTGTGTGTTTTGAGTGCATATCGAGCACGTTATTTAAGATTTTGTGAATGTTTTCCTTTTTTTTTTGGTTTTGAATGAATTTTACTAGGCGTTGCTTAAGGTTTTAAGCAATAGCATTAACCTTGCAATCTGGTACACACTTATACGTATACGCCGTGTATCGATTTAGTAATAATCAAGGTTGGCCAATCGGGAAAATCAGGAAATAACAGGAAATGTGGATTTAAAGCTGGCCAACCAGTAAATTTCAGAACTGACTATTCTTAAAATCCATATGCGGAAAAAAAATCCGGAAAAATCAGAAAATTCAGGAAATTCTTTACAAATCCGGAAATTTCAGGAAATTTCTGGAAATTTCGGGAAATTTCTGGAAATTTTGTGAATAAAAATTACTTTCTTCAACTACCTCTTGATTGCAAATATGTTTACTTAAAATTTACGATTTTCCGAATTTAACTTTTAAGCATTTTTTGAAAAGAAAATAATATGCAACCTAAACAAGTGCAAACATATTCCATTAAGCAATACTAAAAAATGCAACTGCAAAATGAACAAATTTAAAGCGATAAACCAGAAATTATCAGGGGATTATTGATAAAAACTCAGAAAAAACCAGGTTTCAATAACAAAATCAGGAAATACAAGGAAATTTTAAACGCAAAATCAGGAAATACCAGGAAACTGAAAACCATAAAAACAGGAAATTTTTGCTCGAAAATCAGGAAATGTGGCCAACCTTGGTAATAATAATCATTAATGAAACTCATTTTGCTGTACAATTTTTAGGAGCTTTGTAGATTTTGAAGCGTTTTGTTTTTTAACTCTGAAATCATGTTGAAATCACGGTTAAGTTTGTCTTAATTTAAGGTCCTTTCTAATAAACAGACATTAAAACAAAAATGGGTTTCAAAGAATTTGATGCATTTTTAAGGCACAATTTGGCGTAGTCATTTAAAATTTAATTAAAAATAAATTTGGAATAGTATTTGTGCTTAGACGTAATTTAATACCATTTATTGCAGCTACACGGGCGATATAAATGTGGAGCTTGAGGTGAAATAAAATAAATCAAGTAATTAAGCAGCTTACTAATTATCCAAATGAAGTAAAAGACACTTAATCATGATTTCAAAGCCTTTTTAAAAATGCCGTCAGCGATTCTGCTTTATATTACTGCAGATGCAAGAGTGTATTTAGCTGAGGGTGTAACTAAAAACGTAATAAATTCAATCTCAACCTATTTCTCGGTATGTCGTTAAATCTAAGCCACTTTCTCATTTTAGTACAATTGTTTTAATCCATTATTTTAATTTATTGCCACAGTCATTTAAAACATCCCACCGATTTTGGAGCAATTTGTTCAAACCAGAATAGTATCAATACTGAATTAAAGTAGACCAATCAATGTCAGGAACAGGATAGAAAAAGTGTGACAATGTTTACTTGTTGTTATAACAGAATATCGCCAAAATGAGAGTTGTCTTTACACGGTATCACTGGTCTGGCCTAGCACTACCTCTCATTTAACATTCACCCATGAATATGGCTCTGGCTGTGGGAACTAATATGACCAAATTCCCACGGTCCTCTCACAATGGGACGGCGATACTATTCGGACTTTCACAATTCACCAAAGACGACCTGATGGTCGGGTGCAGAAACTTATGAGTTCAGACACACTATTACTAAATTCCTAAACTTCTTCCCAGGCAAATTTTCTCCAACTAGCCGGGACACCAATGGATTCCGCTTCCTCCAATTTGAAACTCACGATGGAATGCGAGGGGGAGTTCCCACGATGAAGGCGGAAGAGACTCTCACGCCGAGAGGCGTGGGAAAGTTCTCACACTATGGTCAACTTATAGCCACGTCCAGTGGACACACTCCTGACGGTAGCAAGGAGGTGGCAGCGTGGGAATGATCCGTACTCTCCCTGGGAAGGATTAATTGGGGACCAGATCGAGTGTAATGAAACTTCCGGCTATGTAACCCTCATCCGCCCCAGAACTGCTTCAGACACTTGGCTAACTCCGGGCACAAACGGATGTCGCAATACTCTATAATTATCAACTGTAATTTTCACGATACTCTTCAGCCAGAGCGTGGGAGAATAAACTGATACCGGTTTGGCTTCACACGGGTAGAGTGTGGGAGAGTTCGAGGCATACAGTCTACTCTTTGCAAGGCAATGAGGATGACACAAGAAATAAACTCGGAGTCTTAACAAAGTTATGCCAACAATTATTATTGGATGTTTGAGGCTACCGACACCCTTTTATTTAGCACACATTTGCGATTATTTCGGATTCAATATCATTCTTCTTCCAAACTGACGACTAGGAAATCAAATGGATTCTATGAGTCAGAGAATGGCCAATTCCCTCGCCTAAACTAATAATGTCTACAAATTCTATTATTATTATTAAAACTAGGAACTAACAAATTACTGACTAAACTAAAGCCCAACTCGGCTATGGAAGTTGAAAGGAAGGAGAAAGATTTGGGAAGGTGCAAAGTAAATGGCGTGTCTCGAGACAAAAACCGAGACGCTGCTGCAGTTCCAAATTATTTCCAAGACTGAGGAAAGACCGCACCCAGGTGCACTGGTCTCGTCGTATTTTTCTTATCAGCTTTTTGCCATCTTCTTCCACGTTGCACTCTCCGTCCTTTCATATTTCCATTCGCATCAGCAGCTCGCCAGAGCCAACGACAGCTCGCCTGCTCTGACGTAGTGCCGGGATTTGAAAGCCATCGTCCAAGTTCCCCGCACACACTCTATGCTCCGGGGGAATAGTCTCTGGGCCCTCCAATAGAGGGTATATTTGTTCAAATCAGGAATCCAAGTGTTACATTGTACATTAGTTTGAATGAGAACCAACGTTTCTTTATCTCTTATTATAAAATAATTGAACTGAAATATTTCCTATAGTTGTAATATTTATATATTTTAATCAAGTAATAAAGTGAGAGATTATAACAACGTACGATAAAAACAAATCACTGTTTAAGAAACAAAATGACGCATACTTTTACATAATCTCCCGAGCTTTACAATACATAAGTACGAGAGCTATTTATGTTTTTCAATAGGCGCCTTACATGTTTTAAAAAAGCGAAAATCCAGGTTTTGCATCCTGTACAAAAAGTGCAAATCGAGAGCTTGGAAATAGTTGGATAAAGTTCAAATTGAGATTTTGAGTGTTTGGAGTACTAGTGGAGGTTTTTCATGTTTTATGCAAGCGCAAACGAACTACGTTTTGCATGGGTTGAAAAGTGCAACTCCATTTTTGCACGTTTCAAAAGCACACATCCAGGGCCTGAATAGTTTGAAAAAGTATAAATCAAGGTTTTGCATATTTTCCAAAAGACAAATAGAGACTTCTATTGATTTAGAAAAGTGCAAGAGTAATTTTACAAAAGGTTAACAACATGCCTAAAAACAAAAGACGTTTAGTCATAAGTGGCGTCAAATCTTTGCAATATAAATCTTTTATTGTATTTACATTTTCCATTTTCTGAGTTCTCCCAAAAATTATAGCGTACTACAGTTTGTTCTAGTTTCTATTGAGTCTGGTGAATTACATGCGGGGTTCAATGACTGGTATACGCAAAGTGGTCTAATTTGAACTACTTTCGTAAAGAAATTATGAAAAGAATTTATGATTAATATTTATTGTGTCGTCTTTCCACACAAAAAACATGTTAAGCGGATACTGACCAAATTTGTAAAAGGTAGAGTTATTTTTTGAAAATTTGATTTTGAAATTATGTACAAATATTCGACTTGAAACTGTACATAACACATTTTAAACCCATTAAATAATTGTAAGGGGTTTTCAATTTTACGTCACAGCTTGAATTGGCACTGAAATAAGTATTAAAAAAATACGTGAGCAGGACTTTTTTTCGAATAACCGGTTTAAAATAATTTCAGTCTATCATGTGCACAATTAATTAGTTAGCTTATAATAGCTAAGCTTCGTTTGTTAATAATTGACAAAACTCAAAAAACACGAAAAATTAAAAAAACGAGTATACAGTCTGTCGCAGAGTATTCTGCTTTAATTTTTATTGAGTCTGCTCAACAGTTATAATGTTGTTTGGATGTAAAGCATCTCATTTTTTGTGTTGTCTAAAATTTTCAAAATTGGGTATCTAAACACCTTAAAATATTTCACTTCTGCTAATTTGATATCTTTTCTGAATTAAATATCGTTTCAATGTTTCAGTTTTACAAACTTGCAAATGAAGAACCTTTTCCGGACGAAACTGTCACTGGGGTTAAAAAGTTGAGAGAAGTGAAAGAATAGAACGTAATTGAGTCTGACAGAAGAGCAGAAACGTAGTAGAGAGTTCCATACGAGGTTAGGGAATTAACATGGGCTAAATGTGGACCTCATCGTATAATGAGGACAAAGCTCATCATAATGATGGTTAGTAACTATTCAAAATGGATTCACTTTTTTGGCAAAATGTTGCAGTCCAAATGGCTTTCATAACATGGCTAAATGGATATAGAAGCAGCTTGTCCACAAGAAACTGTCACTGGAATTAAAAAGTTGCATGGACTGAAACGGATAGAAAGTTATGGAGACAGGGAGAAGGTCCATGGAATTAGGAAGTAACAGAGACAGTATTTATTTCTAATGTCTTTGGCTTCCTACAAATCCTTGTGGAACAATAAAGTAAGAGTTGAAAGCAAACGAAAATTGAAATTAAATTATTTACACTTAGTAAACTTATTTTTGTCATTTTGACAACCGCAAATCGTTTAAAACTCTTCCCTAAATAATTCGCTCAAAATGATTAGTAAAACCAAATGGCGTACAACTTTGACGCCTAACATTTATAAGTTGAGGTAATTTTTTCTCCTACTTAAACTATTACTCGTTCTGTTCTATAGCAATATTAAAAACATTGAAAAACAATTTAAAGGTTTTGAACGCTATTCTCTGCATTTACAACGTGTGTGTATATCGCTATAGAATGCTGAATAAAATATTTTAAAAACAGCAAAAAGCCACCAAAGTTTTAACAAAATTTTTGTGTACCAAATCAAACAAAACTTTTAATCTAGTACCATTGCTCATGTTCATACTCTATATAATTTACGCAAAAGTATGTATGTAGTGGTGCGTCTGCGGCGCGTTACCTTGTTTGAAGCGCGAACATGAGTGGAATTATAAGAGACTGTGGTGTGGTATTTAACTCCCAGTGTATTATTTAAAATAAGGCCAACCGTTCTAATTTTGGCGCCATCCAGACAAATACTGAGCAATGATGCCTCATTGAGATAGTAGGTTTACGGGCATATTGCATTGTACTTCCAAATATTTTTACATAATTCAGAAAACGCAAACGCAGAATGTTTGATATAGAAGTTTAAAATTCGCTTTCATTTTATTGAGACTGCTCACAATTTACGTGTTGTAAGGATATTCATTATTGTAAATTTATGCAGTATTAAAAAGGATAAACTGTCCCATTGTTTTTACTAAACTATTTAAAATGTAGCATCTAAACGCAGAGATATTTTCAACTCTACAATTTGTAAATGTTTTCAGAATTAAATGTCCTTTAAATTTCGTAAACTTTTAAAAAATTGATAGGCGCCCTCTTAGCACATCTGTTAAACCTAATCAAAATCTACTTTGATTGTTTTTTCTTCCAAGCTGCAGAACGTTCACACGGGTTTACAAAAGGAAAAACTTGAAATATAAAAATACAATCAGACCCCATTGATTTTAATTTGATTAAAGATGTTTTTAAATTAATGAAATGCAAAGCTGTTTGTGTCATAGTTTGACGCCACTTAAGGCTCAGCCAGATTTAGTTTTATTAGATGATATTATCAGATTCGAAAAAAAAAATTTCGTTGATGGAGCGTGGCTGAGGTTTTAGTCTTTGCCTTTAGAAAGTCGACGTCTCAATACCCGCTTATGTAATCTCACAGACTTTTCAAAACCAGAAAAACTTTAATTTTCACTTTCTAAAAGTATGCAATACTTTCGTTTTCACAGTTTTAAAATATGCTGCATACTCATCAACTAGATACTACAGTTTGACCACATGTAGCGTGTGGTAGATTAAACATAAGCTGTTTTGCTAGCAAAGATTGTAGACCTTATCTATTCACTGACTGATTACACGCGGGAATAGAAGCCAGGCTAGTTTCCTTAGAACGCAAGCCAGGCCGCCCGATACTAGCAAAAGTTAAATCGTAAAACAAAGTTATTAGTTAATAGCCAACAGATTTAAATAAACTCACTTGAACGACGTTCTAATGATTTTTGAAAATATTTTAACTTATGTTTACAACTACCGATTCCACAAAGAATATAAGGCTGCTTTTGAAATCCGTCGGAATTCGTCTTTTGCTTATTGTAAGTTTCCCTTTGACACAACAAGGGTCCGCCACTGTCGCCTAAACAAGCAGCCACACCCTTTGCGCCTGCGCAGATGATACTTGGCAAAAATTGGTAAGGCGTCTATGCACACTGTTCTTTACCCCTTTCTTCCGTAGCCAAGGGAACACTAACTTTTTGAACCACGTCGGAAACAGGTCAGTTCCCGCCGAAAAGTCCCCACCCAACTATGATGGCGCTTGAGCTCTTATTTTGACTGTCAAAGTAAAACTTCAATGGAAATAGAAAAATACTTAAAACAACGGGCGAAATGATGGTATGGTTTTCATTCTTCCAAAACGTTATATACACACTCAATTCGGTCGAAAGACGAAAATTATTGTCTTCGAGCCAGCAGTGCAGCGATTTAAAAATGGAAGTCGAAAGTCCATTTTCTTGGAAATCTTTCCGTAGTTTTTAAATTCGAATTTCCTGCACGTTTGTATACCTTGCAATATTCTACACACGCTTTTAGCTTTGGACAATGAGAATTTAATCTTATAATTAAAGAGCAATCAAAAATATAATTCAACAAAGTGACCTTGAAGGAAAATGTTGCAAAGTAGCGCATATACATCAAAAGGAGTAAACGACTCATAATTTCCCTAGTTTTACAGCACATTCGTACGAGAGATTTTAATGTTTTGTAATTGAAGTTTTGCATGTTTAAAAAAAAACGAAAACGTAGATAATATACTTGGAACTATGTAACTGGTTTTGAAATAATGGTTCATATTTTTCTAAACTTTTAATTTTGAAGAATGTGCAGTCAATGTAAAATAAACATTAGTTAGACAAAATATATACTACAAGAGCATGTTTCAATTCTTTTCGTTTCAAAAATATTTTTTTCATACGCAGCGCAAGTTATCCATGTCAAAGATTCTTTGACAAAGAAATTACGTTTTCAAAAGTCCAATCAATGACAGCAGAAAGGATAAAAGAAATGTGAAAACCAATGACCAGCACATATGGTATGATTTGCCGCCACTTTATTTTTATACTGCTAAAAGCTGGACATGAAAATAACAGTTGCCCCATTCTACTCCAACTAAATTGTTTAGGTAGCGGAGCAGTGCAGTGTTTTGCAATGGAAATCAAAAATTCAATTTATAATTTATTACTAATTTTTCTAAAGTCAGTGAATAACAGAATTATTAAAACTCACTATTACTCAAACAAACAATAACTATTTTTAAATCCATCAAATTTTAATTTAATTTATAGGAAAAAGTTGTGATTTTAAAATTGCCACTTAAAATAGACAGAAATTTATCCGCAATCCTGCAACCTGCAACCTGCTGTCCTGCACGTTTTTAGTCAGAATCAGTATCAATCGGTTCGGTCATCCTTTCAGAAAGTATTATTAGTGAGTAGTTACAGTCTTAGTCTAGGATTAAATTGAATAAAAACATTTGCTCTCTACTAAACTGAACTGCTAATAGAAATAATTTGTTTGTTTTTTTGCAGGAAATTAGCTTGGAAAATTCAACTATGATTCCAGAACATGATGAAAATGACTTTGACTTTGTGGACGATTTCTTGGCTCATGAAGATTCTGATTCATTTTCGCAGGAAACGTTTTGGACTTCCGGGATGCTCATTGCTGCCGTACTATTGCCCTTGCTGCTTCTCTTTTATTGCTATAACAGAATCCTTCATTTTTGCATAAACGTGAGCGGGAAACCAAAAGAGAAGGCAAACCGATGTAAATCAAAGAACCGAAACGCTAGTGGAATCGGACCAAGGCGAAATGAAGAGGCAGAGACGGTTCCACCGCCGCCACCGTACTCGGTTGGAACTTCACGAGCCGTCTCAATAAAATTAAATAATGCTAAAAAATATTTGTTGTAAATTAATTTGATTGTGAACCAGCTTTTCTTTACCTGTTAGTATTTAATTATGGGACCGAAATATTTGCTATAATTTTAATATTTATATGTTTATATAAATTAATAAATGGAGAGAATTTAACAACATACAATAGGACTCGATTTATTTTGCTCGAGAAGGAAAATGACGTCTTCTAGCATTCTTGGTCTTACATTTTATTTTCATTTTACCATTTACTTATTGTAAGTCTATTTGAGTTTCTTGCGGTTTTCAAAAAAGAATCATTAAATGATAGTTCAGACAGCTTCCAAAAATATGTTAAAGGTACAAGAACCATTTTTGTAAAAGATGGGCTTATTTTCTAGTTTAATGTTTTTAAATTATTTACAAATTTTCGACTTTGCTTCTTTAATACCGTATTTTGAAAGTATCAAGTAGGTAACTGTTAAACGTGTTTTGTGATTCTGTAACACTGTTACATACTTATTAGCACTTCTCAATGGAAATAAGGCTACTTTTGAAACCCGTCATATCTATTATTTTTGCGTAACTTTATTTTGACGCAACCAGTGGCCACCATAAAAAACTGACGTTGATTATTTGAATACTCGTTTTATATTTTGAATGTATTTTTATTTTCACTGTTGTGAGTATTTTGCACTTATTTACTAGTTGAACTATATAGTTTGAGTTAAAAGCAAAAGAAAAATTAAGTGAAATACTTGCAATTAGTGTACTTCTTTGTCCTCGTCAGTTCAACCACCGGTACAGAAGCGATACGAATTTTTGATAAAACGTTATATCAAATAATTAGTAAAAGCAACTGGCGTATAACTTTGACACTTAACATTTTAAAATTAAGGTAATTTTGAAAACTCGCAGCCTAAAATATTAATCGTTCTACAGAAATGTAGCATCACGACGCCGTTTGATGTTTCGTGCATTAAGCTTTTACACCGTGTATCCCAAATAAAATGTAAACAACATTTTAACACAATGCAACGTAAAGTTTTAACTGTAGAATGTCGGTAGCACTTTTCAAAGCAATGAACTCTTTATTTTTTGGTTTTTAAAGGGAATCGAAACCTTGGTATCCACTGTTTCTAAATATTTTAATAGCACTCTTTATGTGTATAAATATAAAAATAATAGAGTTACATAAGATTTTATGAATATTTGTCGATTTGCTTTTGAAGGGTTTTGGGGGCTCAATTAAAACGCCGGTTCTAAACTAAAGGTCTTATGGAGGAGAATAGGGTCTTGCGGCTGCAAATAAAAACAAACGCCGAGGCGTCTAATCAGTCATTTACGGTAAATATAGGCCAACGACTCGACGGTCTAAATACATGTCGTTTTACACCTTTTTTAAAATGTGACTAATCTTTTTTTGAACTTTTTAAAAGCGTTAATTTCTTGTTTTTACATGTTTTTGGAAGTACATAGTAATATCTTGTTTTGGCCTTTTTGAAAGCGTTAATTTCTTGTTTTACATCTTCTTGAAAACAGTAATATCTTGTTTTGGTCTTTTTGAAAGCGTTAATTTTTTGTTTTTACATGTTTTTGAAAGTAGTAATATTTTGTTTTGGCCTTTTTAAAAGCGTTAATTTCTTGTTTTACATCTTTTTGAAAACGATACTACCTTGTTTAGACCGTTTTGATAGTAAACTTCTTGATTTTTTTTTTAAAATGGCAATATCTTGTTTTTGCCTTTTTAAAAATCAGAGTAAAAAAATAAAAAATGTGTAAAAAATGAATTAGGAGCAAAGTATGATATAGAGGATTTAAACTGATTTTAATTATATTTATTATTAGGTATATCGCATCCACAATTAAATCTAACGATAAGTCACCTTTTAATTTTGGTGCCATTACTTGAAACCATTTTAATTTAGTGCCACAGTTAATAGAATCCCACCGATTTTTGACCGATTTGTTTAAACTATTAAGGGTTTCAATGCGAAATTAAAGTTTACCAATCAATGCAATGACTGCACAAGGATAGAAAATAAATGTGAAAACCATTGCATAACAGTTGGTATGCTATACGGCCACTTGGTTTTTATTCTTCCAAAGAGGGACCTTACAACTTGCAGAGTAAAAAAAATAAATTAATTACTTTTTCGACTACAAAACAGATTTGATTTAATAACTACTACAAGTACATACAACTGTATAAGCGGCGTCGAAGCGTATTTTATTTTACAGTTCAGCCAAAATTGGAGAAACTAGCATGCATTAATTCTCGATTACTTTTACAATTTTCAATTAGAACGTTTATGCTATTTGTCGTGCTATGGTAGGAATAAAGAATTTTCAATCCTAAGTGGCGTCAAACTAGCCCGTTTTAGGTCCTACAGTTTATTTTTCACTTTACTATATATTTTTTCTAACCCTATGTGAGTGTTTTGTTGTTTTTAAAAAATAATCATTGAATGAAAGTTCACAATATCTTAAAAAATATGTTAAGTGTACGATAACGAATTTTGCGCGGCGCGCAGGGATTATATTCGCATGAATTTGAAATGCACAAAGTTTTTTAAACATTTCTTTAAACAGTAACAGTTGTTCAGCTTTTATAATTTTTTAAAGTATTGAAGATGGATAAAAGGCACAGGAATTGGTACATACTGTATTTATGTGGAATATCTTTGGCTTCCGTGAAATAATAGTGGGCCAATAAAATCTGGATTTAAAGCAAAAGTATAATTAGGTTAAGAACTTAGTGTATTTAATATCCTTCAATTTAACCAATGACAATAGCCAAACAAAATCTGCGTCCGTTCGCTCTGTATAAAATAAATTAGAAACATAAATGGCGTGTAACTCCTACACTTAATATTTTTAAATTTTATTACGACACTGTCGCACTTTTTATTTAAACCCTTCACAAAATCTACTGCCATTAAGCCGCTCAGCGAGTACCTCCTAATTGGAACAACTTTTTATTCCAAAATTTCATTTAAACGCACCTAAACTCTATCAGTGCAAAGACTAACAGATGTGCCAATAGTGGATGTGGATCATTTTGCTTTCTAAACGACGATAGGTAACAGCAGGGATAAGTAAAATAGTGTACTATTGGGTTCATGTAATTCAAATAGGAAGTAAATGTAACAGTTAACCTATTTGCAACTGGGAAACCATGGAAAGAATGCTTTACAAACGTACTTTTTTCTAGAAATTTACTTTTCAAAATAGTAAAAACCAGAAATAGCATTTTCAAAAGCACTCAGAGCAAGCCACTTAGACTTTCAAAAACGTCAAAATTAGAGATAAGCACTTTCAGAAAGGTCAAAACAAGGAATTAGCACTTTCAAAGAGCTGTGAAACAAGGAATTAGCACTTTCAAAAAGATGTAAAACAAGGAATTAGCACTTTCAAAAAGATGTAAAACAAGGAATTAGCACTTTCAAAAAGATGTAAAAAAAGGAAATAGCACTTTTAAAAAGATGTAAAACAAGGAATTAGCACTTTCAAAAAGATGTAAAAAAAGGAATTAGCACTTTCAAAAAGATGTAAAACAAGGTATTAGCACTTTTAAAAAGATGTAAAAGAAGGAATTAGCACTTTCAAAAAGTTGCGCATGTGCAACAAGAAATTAACATTTTCAAAAGCACTCAAAATCAGCAACTAAGACTTTCAAAAGGGTCAAAATTAGAAATTAACAGTTTCAAAAATATGCAAAAAGGTGTAAAACTAGAAATAGTACCGTTTCGAAAAGGTTAAAATATTACTTTAATTGACTGCAATGAATCTCGACGCCATTTAATGTTTTAGATTTTAGGATTTTACATCTTCGCAGCAGTGTAATATAATCAGGTGTTTATCAAAAGCGTATATAACGGGGAATATAATTCCGTTTCACACTATGCACTACACTGACAGATTTTACGCTTTGCCCAAATATGTAATTCAATAAGACATTTATTATCTTATTTTGCAAATTACTTGAGCCGAGAACATTTTGTGTTGAAATTAGTTTTAGTTGATCTGAATCATTAAACGGTGTAACAGCCGACTTAGGTAGGCATAAGGAACGTCAAAACTAGGCCTTTTAAAAAAGTATCTGTTACAATCACAACTGTTTACATCAAACTAACACGGTTTTAAGAGTTTCGTCGTTTATTTTTTCTATTTTGCATTATTTTTGTTAGCACGTTTGAACCATTGCAAAAAAACTTGGAACTAGAAAAACTTTAATTTTCCGTTCTTTGTAGCGTATAAACCTCTTTTCAATTATGTCAGTAGGGCTCCCAATCTGTGTGTTTTATAAGATTAAAAATATGGAGTTCTTAATGATCATTATGGTTCTAGCTCCTCTCTGAAATTGGGGGTGTTCAGCTGTCACATAATTTTTTTAAAAGCTGCAGAACACTTGCATAAGTATAGAAAATTGAAAAAAAAACTCTGAGCTTAATAAAAATACGTAATTCACGTTTAAAGTTTTTTAATTAATGAGCCGGAATACTTAGTATGCTTTAACTTGACGCCACTTAAGATTGAGAGCGATTTATATACTGCTTACATTAAATGTAAACTTCAGTCAAGTCAATTTTCATTACCTAAAAGTATGTAATACTTTCGTTTGCACTATTTTAAAATATAAGAAAAGCCTGCATGTCTAAATAAATACATAAATGTAAGAATACTGTATTATTTAAGATTTTATGAATAATAAATTGCCGTTTTGCTTCTGAACTATGTATGCTAAACGTCACTCTACTCTTAAACAAAATTAAATGAGCCTCATTTTGCAACTTCGTCAACGATCTGTCCCATGGAAATTATTGACCTAATCTACCACAGTCGAGAACCACATCTCGAACTTTGTGTCACGCCACAAGTTACACTTTTCCCACTTAAGTAAATATAACACTTTTCACACCTTTTATTATGAATTTTGTGAACCGAAAATGTTCTGTATAGAAATTAATTTGGATCGATCTGAATATTTCTTACTTGCAACATCAACAGTTTGATTCAGGAATGCATAAGTGACGTCAAAATTAGGCATCAGACGCATCGTTTAGATACGCCTGCGGTGTGTTACAAGTTACATGGGGGCTTCTGACGGTTTTTACTATTTTGAAATTTGTATGTACTAGGTCAACTAGGTAATGCTGTTTTATTACATGTAGCTTTTGGTAGATTAAGCTAAAGCTGTTTTGTTAGCAAAGATTGTACCTCTAATCAATTCACTAACTGATGACACGCGGGCGTAAAATTAAGCAAAGTTTTCCCTGCACAAGCCAATCGTAGGAACGATAGACAACGAAGAACTGAATAGAATATTTGGCTTGAAACTTGTTTGAAAAATATAAATCGAGATTTTGTGTATTTTGAGTGCAAACGGAGGCTTTTTAGGTTTTATATAAGCGCCCACTAACGTTTAGCATGGCTAACAAAGTGTAAATCCATGTTTAGCACGTTTCAGAAGCACACATCTAGTGCGTTATTGTTTTGACAACGTATAAAACAAGGTTTTGCATGCTTTGCAAAGGACAAATAGGGACTCCCGATGATTTATAAAAGTGCAATTAGACGCTTTGTATAAATGGAAAGAGTGTAAATTAAGGATTACCACTCTTGATTTTGAAAACGTAGCACCAAGGCCTTTTACACGGTGCTAAATGCGTGATATTACATTTCAGAAACAAATTAAACTATTTAAGAATTTGTTAATTCTTGTAGTTTTTACTTTGCCGAATTATGATGGGCATCAGTTTGATTTGCGCAACATTAGAATAGCGCCATTTTTAATCAAAACCCGCTTAAAATATTACCTTACTCTACACCCAGTAAGAATCTCTTCTAACTGATGTTTTAAGGGAAAGACATTTATTATAAACAAGGAGAAAATAATTGTTCAACAAAAAGTTGCAAAATAATGGAAATTAATTTAATACGTGCTGAAATGAGAAAACTCGAGCTATAATATAGGGAAGTTAAAACAGCGAAAGTACCGCCACCAGAAATTTTACTTTAAAGTTCCCAACTAATGTTAACGTAGTTAAACAATAAAGGCGTCCAGTTGTAAGTGGCGTAAAATGTACGCATTTTAAGTCTGGTTTATTTACATTTTTCGATTTTTGGAGGCAATGGGAGTGTTTTAGTGCTTTGAAAAACAATTAATTAAAATTATTCCTGGCATCTTTCAACAAACAAGTTTTATTTCCTTACATTTTAAAGCAAACTAGAGTTCAGAACAATTTCATAAGCTTTAACCTATTCGCAACTGGCAAACCATGGAAACAGTGCTTTACAAAATTCTTTAATTCTATAAATTAACTTTTTAAAGACGGACAAAACTAGTAAACAGCACTTTTTCAAAACGGTCAAAACTAGAAGATTCAATTTTCTAAACGCTCAAAACTAGTAAATACAATTTTCTAAACGCTAAAAACTAGTACATACAACTTTCCAAACGCTCAAAACTAGTAAATACAATTTTCAAAACGGTTAAAACTAGTAAACAACACTTTTAAAAAACGGTCAAAACTAGTAAACCACACTTTTTAAAAACGGTCAAAACTATTAAACAACACTTTTTAAAAACGGTCAAAACTATTAAACAACACTTTTTAAAAACGCTCAAAACTAGTAAACCACACTTTTTAAAAACAGTCAAAACTAGTAAACAACACTTTTTCAAAACGGTCAAAACTAGTAAACAACACTTTAAAAGGTCAGAGAACTAGAAATTGTCATTTTGAAATGGTCAAAACTAGAACTTCGTTTTTTAAAAAGTAAGTATGTATATTACCGTTTTGAAAGGGTTAAACTTGAGAAACTTGAGTTTGTTGAGTTGGCTGATCCTCTTCTGGGATTTTGGTTAGTTTGACCATTTCAGTGTAGGCTGGTGAAGGGTACTCACTGCACTGTGTAAATGGCCTGTGGTTGCCCAATTTAATTGGCTGGGATGGAGTAGCAAAGGCGATTTCTTCCATGTACTCGAGCATTTGTCAAGATTCTTGTTTCCACATAATTTCAAAATATGTTATGATGACGGGGGAAACCTGGGGTTTCAGGTGTTGGGACTACTTACAGGAGATAACAGAAGATCCCTTCCTAAATCACCTGTGGGGTCCATAAGCTAAACGATTGATAAGACTTATCACCAATTTAATCGAATCAAAACTCAGAAATCATGGACTGAATGATTTACAAATAAACTTTGTTCAAGACGGTCAAAACTGGAAATCAACATTTTCAAAACAGTCACATCAAGAAACTAAAACTTTCAAAACTGTCAAAACCAAAAGTCCGCACTCTCGAAAAGGTTTAAAACTGGGAATTAACATTTTTAAAAAGGTTTAAAACTGGAAATTAACTTTCTCAAAAAAGTTTAAAACTGGAAATTAACATTTTCAAAATGATTTAGAAATGGAAATTACCGTTTTCAAAAAGGTTTAAACTGGAAATTAACGTTTCCAAAAAGGTTTAAACTGGAATTTAACGGTTTAAAAAAAATTTTAACTGGAAATTAACGGTTTCAAAAAATTTTTAAACTGGAAATTACCGGTTTCAAAAAGGTTTAAACTGGAAATTAACGTTTTCAAAAAGGTTTAAACTGGAAATTAACGTTTTCAAAAAGGTTTAAACTGGAATTTAACGTTTTCAAAAAGGTTTAAAACTGGAAATTAACATTTTCAAAATGATTTAGAACTGGAAATTAAAGTTTTCAAAAAGGTTTAAACTGGAAATTGGCGTTTTAAAAAAGGTTTAGAACTGGAAATTAACTTTTTAAAAATGTCCAAACCAAACTAATATGTAAAGATTTGACGCCGCTTATGTTTGAGCGCGTTTAGTCGAAGGGGTTTAGCTATGAAGTAATTTAGATGTTAATCGATTATAAGGTAAAATGAGTATTGCCTAAGCACGCCACGGTTGTATATAAAATGCCTGCTCATCTCCTCTAATGCACTTTGTAAACCCTGAAAAGCTTTAATTTTCACTTTTGTAAAGCATGCAAATTTTTCGTTTACACTGTTTTAAAATATAATAAAAGTGCCCCGCACCTGTAAAAACGCTTTTCCAAATGTAAAAATAATGAATTACTTTAGTTTTTTTGAACGCTTGTCGTTTTGCTTCTGAGAGCATTAGACTGGGGGTCGTATTGCCGTTTTAAATAATAGTTAAAGACACACTAGCGCGTACAGTTATTTAATATCAAACTTCTTATAGTTACCTAGTACAAAATCACAAAAATTTCTGAGTGGCGTAAATACTCTTCATTTTTTCCAAATTCGGTCAAACCTGAGATGGATTATTTATTTCAATGCATTAATTTTTACACTAGTACTTTTTTATTTCAAATTTTGTCAATGTTTTTTTTTTACTTACAATTATGTTAACATCCGACGACCTTTGAAGGGATGCAACATTTGCCAAGAGCCGCAAATGATGAAGCATTCTCTGACGAAACTGTCGTTGGGGTTTAAAAATGAAGGGGAGAGGCGCAAAACTGTAATATTTTAAAATATTTTGGAGTTTTTGACTTTTAGCCATCTAGAGTCTGACTCAAAATTTATTTTCTAAATTTTCCCTGTTGTAAACCCGTGTGAGCGTTCTTTAGCTTTGAAGAACAAATCAATCAAAGCAGATTTTTACAGAGTTTAGCAGATATGCTTAGATAGCTCATATCAATTTTTTTTAAAGTTGGGAATATTTAAAGGATATTAATTTAAAAAACATTGACAAACAGTAGAGTTGAAAATATCTCACCGTGTAGATACCACATTTTGAACAGATTAGTAAAGAAAATGGGACAATTTACCCTTTTTATGCATTGCTTAAATTTAAAATAATGAATATCGTAGAAATATATAAATTTTGAGCAGCATCAATAAAATTAAAGCGGATTTTAAACTTCTATATCAAACGTTCTTTCACGCACATCCGCCTACCCAAACACGGTTGTAGGACCTACGGAAAAACTTCTAAAAACCGACAACAAACAATGTGTGCTAGCTAGAATACAGCAGAAATAACTAATTATGGATTACAATCTCAAAAACTAAAAACGCTTAGTCCTGAGTGGCGTCAAATCAACGCATTTTAAGTCTTATATTTAATTTACATTTTCCATTTTCTGAGCCAAAGGAAATGTTTTAATGCTTTGAAGAACAATTATCTAATGTGTTCCCTGACATCTTTCAAAAAACAACAGGTTTCTTACCTTACACTTTAAAGCAAACGAAAGTTAAGAACAGTTTCATAAGCTCTAACCTATTCGCAACCGGCAAACCATGGAAAAAGTGCTTTTATTGTGTAAATTAACTTTTTCAAAACGGTCAAAACTAGTAAATAACACTTTTTCAAAACGATCAAAATTAGTAAACGACACTTTTTCAAACCTGTCAAGACTAGTAAATAGCACTTTTTCAAAGCGCTCAAAACTAAGTAAATGATACATTTTTAAAACGGTCAAAACTAGTAAATAACACTTTTTCAAAGTTCTCAAAACTAGTAAACGACACTTTTTCAAAACTGTCAAAACTAGTAAACAACACTTTTTAAAGGTCATAAAACTAGAAATTACCGTTTTCAAACGGTCAATAAAACTAGAAAT
>JAQFZC010002653.1:0-21984 GCA_034695205.1 Dicyrtoma fusca
ACTTGCTTTTAGCATGGGAGGAAGGGTTCGGGGGAAGGGTTAGGAGGAAGAACTTGCTTTTAGCAAGAGAGGAAGGGGTCGGAGGAAGGGTTTGGAGAAAGGACTTGCTTATAGCATGGGAGGAAGGGTTCGGAGGAAGGACTTCCTTTTAGCATGGGAGGAAGGGTTCGGGGGAAGGGTTTGGAAAAAGGACTTGCTTATAGCATGGAGGAAGGGTTCGGTGGAAGGTGTCGGAGGAAGGACTTGCTTTTAGCATGGGAGGAAGGGTTTGGAGGAATTACTTTCTTTTAGCATGGGAGGAAGGGTTTGGAAAAAGGACTTGCTTGTAGCATGGGAGGAAGGGTTCGGTGGAAGGTGTCGGAGGAAGGTCTTTCTTTTAGCATGGGAGGAAGGGGTCGGAGGAAGTGTTTGCGCCGGTGTCTTACGTTAGCCTGGAGGTGGAGCATTTCGAAAACTCGCAGTTCATTGTAAACGACGCAGTGGATCTTGCAGATGACTTGTGGAGACTTTGATAAATTACGTAAATAGGCGGGTGGTGGGAGTGTTTGAGATTTGCCTTGTGAGAGGACAGCTAGGCTGAAATTCCGCGACATGTTCCGGAGGTAATTTATGTACGTGTGCCAGGGAGGGAATTGGCGGGATTTGGTTTAGTGTCTCTTCACTCTTCCTCTGTCCGTAGCGGCCGTCCACTGTTGAGTTGAGTGCAGTGCAGTGTGGGTCTCTGTCTCTGCCCCTCTCTTGTCTCTCTCCCGTTGATTCACTCACATTCACTCTCGGGAATTCAGTCAATCCTCGGCCACCCAGACACCACTTGCCACCAGTGCCCAGTACACACTCATTTTAATTACTTCTCCATTTAAACTTTCATTCCTTAACTAACTACACTTTATTTCCCCAATTATTCGGGCATTTCCAGCTTAACCGCGTGTCCTTAGCCTCCTCAATCCTTTCGTAATGGATTCAAGTTGAAACTTTCAAAGTGGATTCTCAACATTTTTAACCACTTCGTCATTCTTTTGGTGGTGTCCGGTCGGTGTCCCTTCATTGGTCAAGTGTCCCTTGTGTGTGCCGGTTCGTGGTCGTGACCCTTCAGTGGAATCGTCCACGAAGGGGATGAGTTAATTTATTAGTGGCTCAGGTGGCGTATGGCTTATATGGCTGCTTGCTGTGTTGCTCAACCGCTCAAAAATTCAAGTTGGCTCAGTCAGTTTGGCTTGGCTCTTGGCTGTCCTTTTCCTTATTTCCTTCTGTGTCCGTAATACTTACAACTTAAGGCTAGCCAGTCATATCCGATTCAGCACAGGCCACAGGCAGGAGAATTAAAGGGTAAATATCTACGCAGTCACATTTAAATAAGTAGTTTGTAATTTTGTAATAGTACATACTTACATTCAACATTCATCATTATACCGGTGACCGGTAACCGTTTTGGTGATTCTCATCCCTCTCAAGTCTTAAGGTCTCAACCTCTCAACTGTTGACTGTCTCTTATTTGTAGTGACAGGTCATCTGAAGGATTCATATCCGAATTATCGGTTACCCCAACCACCACCCGTTTTGTAAGTAAATACATCGAGAAACAGGGAGACAGACAAACAAGAACAAGTGAGCAACTCAATTTTTGAAAGTTGAGGGAAGGTCAGTAAACTTGAGGGTTGAGCGGGTAAGCCTGACTGGACTGTCAACTGTTGACTGTTGGTGGCTCTGGAGGCTGCTTGTCACTCGTCCTGTGAATATATCCACCGACCGCCAACTCTGCTGTCTCAGCTCAACGCTGTCCTACAATACAACAAAATAACAACGAACACCAACCAATAGCATCAACAGAACTAACAAGGCAGGAAACCCGGAAACTCGGTTTTACGAAATGCAATTGGCCATTTAGAATCCGTAGATTCAGTTTCAACCAGGCAGAAAATCACAGATAACAAAATGAGCTAATTTTCTTTTGTTCGTTGTTTGACGAGCTTCGTACTGTCAACTGTTTAAACTCTGAAATATGGTTATAAAAATAATAACAGTTAACTATAAAAATAAATCTACCTATTTCCGCTGCTTCACGAATTTCTTAGTTCACAATTGACGGAAGTTACTGACCAAGAATAATAAAATATACAACTGTAAACTAGTGTCCAATACATAATTACACATACAAAAAGGCTGTTAGAAAAACCTAAAGTGCCTTCTTAAAGTGCAAAACCCTTTCACGTGTGGTGTGACAGTGGTGTAGTGGTACTAGGAAGGAGTACTGGACTATTGTACAATCACAGTTGACAGTTGACACGAATTGACTTTGCAGTAAATTATAAACTTCAGTGTTACAATGAAGTTCAAAAAGTTGACCGAAGATTTGTCAACGGTAAGTCGTTGATAATGCATGAGTCATGAGTAGTAAATTGATTTAAAGTATTCAAATTGTATGTTCGCCAAAAAATGCATAATGACGGAAATAGATGTATGAATATTGTGGAACAGTATTTACAATGAATAATTTATATTAAATTGTAATTACTGTAATACATCGTATGTCCTTGTATAATGTAATTTTCATAATGATTATTAGTAGTGCAAATCTTGAATGCTTAGTTTAGTTACGCTAGCTTTTTCTCTCGATACTCTTCATTATGAACAATTGCTCGAATATTGATGACCTAGTACATATAGCAATTTTCTGGTATGTTTTTGTGCCTGTGTTAGGACAAGGCCAAGAAGTTACTGCAGAATTTCAAGACGAACGATATACTGAGAGGAGTGGACTGCGAGGGAGCAGAGCCGGGTTCATTGGTTTGGGCCAAGAGTTGTGGAAGCATCTACTGGCCTGCTTTAATTGTCCAGCTGACTGATGAACCAGGTATGCATGATTTTTTCTTTCCCCGTAAAGTCAATTCTTCAAAGTTTCATGGAATTACAATTCCATGAATTGAATTGAATTTTATAAAAAACTAAACGAATTTTAAAAATATTTTTAATTTTTTTCAAAATAACTAATACGCCCTCATATTTTTGGCTAGACTGTCTGCACTGAAAACATTCAAATTCATTAGTATTTGCGCGTTTTATGTCGAGGGAAACGTGACCTAGAAAATTTTTAAAGACGTTTTGCCCATGGAATAATAAACAGCTCTAGATTTTGATGTAGTACGAGAGCACAGGTGTTAAAAAGTCTATCAAAACAGCGAATTATTATTATTATTATTCTGGGTTTTATTCATTCCAATTGATAGCACATACACAAGAATAGCACAGAATTGTTTAACTAGTCTCAAAAATAGTGCCTGTAATTTAAGATAGATTACACCAATTAAAAATTTTTAGAACACTTGGTCTAAAACAAAACAAAAACTAAAAACTAGTGCTTAACAACTAATAGCTTAACTAGACAGTCACACGTGGCTAATAATTTAGTCAGGAAAAATCAAGAAGCCTACGCTGCATATAAAACGCGCATGTAGAAACAGAAAAACAGATTTTACAGAGGAGTATGTGTAGAAATTAGCCACAAAACAAACACACTTAGTTAAGTAATTCTTCATTATTTTTATAAGAGAAGGGATCGTTGATTTTGTATACCTCTCATACGTACAATATACAATGTTATACTTACACTTATTTCTACTTGGTCTAGGATTGCATCTCACAAATGGAGTTAGCCAGTAGCCAGTCTCTATATCTCTCTGATTTTTGAAGTTTACATCCAAATAAAAATAATTTTTTGAATCTATCTTCAATTTTAGTTAAGTTACACCTATGGAGAATTATTCATATTTTGTAGTACGAAAAATAACCACTTTTGGCCCGAAGGCATGCATGTATGTAGACAGTTGTAAGCGGGTGGCTATAATAACCCATATTTATAACGACTGGTTGCAACCACCTTCGAACCCTGAGACAACCCAAAACTAAGTAAATAAAAACTAACGATAAGTCGGTAGGTTCTTGTAATGCTCCTCGGAAGCTGTGAATATTTGTAAAATTTTGTAACAGAATGGAAGGGCAAAGATGAAGTGCCGGCTTACGACATCGACCCCAAGTCCTGTGTGATGGTCATCTACTTGGAGATCAAGTTTCGGAGAGATGCCCTGCACTGGGAGAGTCTTATTCCCGTGAAGGAGTCCTCTTTCGAAGAGCAGAAGGATCTCGTAGTGAAGCTGAACAAAGTAGAGTCCCACAAACCCGGCTGTTGCAACACTCCCGCCTTCAAAACCTCCCTTGACTATCTCAACGAATTCAGAAATTATGATCCTCAAAATCGATACAGGATTGCGCAAAAAAAATTCCTCAAGACGGAGGCAGAACGTCCCAAGTCGAGGAAAAGAAAGAGCGATTCGTTTGCAAATAAAGTGGCTGTACATGGCCTAGAAATGGAGGAGCATTTCCATGCCCCTTCTCAACTTCCCCCTGGAGGTGGAAGAGGCGTGGGCAGGCCGAAACGTCCAGCGTTAAATCCCAATTCCGAAAACAGCGATTCTTCACGGAGGGAAACTCCCAGCAAAGATCGAAGAGAGTCGTTCGGCCCAGTAAGCTTTCGCGGTTGTAATTGAGGGTTGACATTAATGTATCTACGAGCGAAGGTTGTATTAAGTAATCTTTGAATGGTAACTTGGAAATTGAATGTTAACAGGAAAGAAAGAGCGGTGGACGCTACTCCCTCCGTCCCCCAGCATGTGTGGAAGTGGAGGTAGCGACGACTGGGCATGAAAACATTCGCGTGGGGAAAGAGAACAAGATGAAAGGCGTGGCGTTGCGGGGGTCGAGTCCTGCGGAAGTTCTGGGTGGAGTTGAGGAAGCCGAGGCCCTGGCACAAATGGAGGAAAAGAAGAAGGGGTCGCGTCCCAAAACAGGCGGGAGTGAGTTGAAAGGATGGGCAGCAGAAAAGTATGAATATGTGGACAAATCATTCCGCTTCGAACCCCGCATCCCACTCCTCTGTAGCTCTGTTAAGTGTTTGGACCCCATCGAGGGCACTCCCGAATATTGCCACGAGTTCCCCTTCCACTCCACCTGCTTGACGGAGATACGAGGTAGGATTTTATTACAATATTTCCTCTATAATTGGAAAATCAGATTATGAAATAGAGAAACTATTTGAGGCAATAGCTTTTTTGCACAGTATCTCCTGTAGGTGTTAATAACGCCTACAATTATAATTATCTAACTTCTAATTTACAAATCATGTTTCGCTTTCCATCCAAATCACAAGTACCAGACATTCTGAATGTATAAGTAAGTAGTGAGTTGTACGTTATAATTTTTTCAGAACATAAATGTCGTATATTATAACTCCGTAACTTCTGTCATATTTTTTATGCATCCAAAGTGGTGAACCTAAAATTTTATTGTTTTTAATTTGTCTGTTCTTTGAAATTGAAAATATTATCTTTGACACTTCTCACTAGTGAGAGAGAGGCATGGCTTTTTGATTATTGAAAAGGTGTGCATACACATTTTAATTATTGATATTAATTTTAGATTTGACGGTGGAAGATGGGAAGAAGTGTTACAGATGTGAAGACTGTTTGTCGAAGAACTGTTTCCTGTGCAAGACGTCGGGTGAAAAGGTCGTCAAATGCAGCAAGTGCGACCTTCGCTACCATGTTCATTGTCTCCGCACATTTCCACAGGCAGAGATCCAGAGCGAGATGGGCCCCATCACGTGTCCTCTTCACTTCTGCCATACGTGCATAGCAGAGCATCAGATCATGAAGAAGGTTAGGAACTATAAAGCGTGCAAGTCCAGCTCCCTTCGATGCATCCAGTGCCCCACTTCCTACCACCGGGGTAAATCTACTAGATACCGTTTAAAGGTTTATTTGGTATCTGGGAAAGTTTCCCTTCAAATTATTTATTCTGTTCGTACGGCCCATGTTGTGCTTGCTCATTGGTGGATTATGCATTGTTCTTTCCTCAATTGAATTTGAAACCATAGCCCTCTTTAAGCCTGATCTGCTTTGATACTCTGGCGAAGCTATCTGATTACTGGAGGATATGTAGCATCCTATGAGCAAGCAGCATTGGACTTACTTGCACTGACTTAATAATTTGCAGGAAACACCTGCACAGGTATCTAATGGCTGATTAAGGTCTTGAACTATTAATAATTTATTCAGGTTTTAACAATTTATTTAATTTTAAACTTCAGCTTGTCTGCCCGCTTCGTCCGTGACATCTGTGATGACCTCAGGTTTTGTTACTTGTCCAAGACATGAAAATAATCCTCCGGGAACAAAGCGACTAGGTTGCTTTATGTGTAATAAACGTAAGTTGCGGTCAAGGTGTGCGGTTCGTAGAACTGTGAGGATAGGAGTAGTATTTAATGATACATGTTTTGGCGTGTTGAAGGGCTTCAGAGTAAAAGGAACCCAGGTTTGGTCGACTGTTCCAAGTGCCCATTGAGTTACCACCTCAAGTGCATTTTGGACGAAGGGACGTTCCAACACTTTCAAGAGGACAAAGATGCTTTGAACGAGTACACATCCACTTTTGAGTGCGAAGCATGTTTCTGGGGCTTGTACCCTCTTCCCGGGCAAGCTGTTTGGTGTCAGCAGGCTAAATTTTGGTGAGCAACCACAACGAGCTAACGGGACGGAATCAGTATGTTATTTATTAATATTATTATGTATTTTTATAATACTTAATTAGCTTTTGGCCAGCAAGAATATTGTACCCCAAGGAGAATGCGGTGCTTCCACAGCAGTCGGGCTTATTTTCCGTTGTCTACTTCGGCTCACAACAAACTTATTTTCATGAGGCTTGTTACAAGAGAATTGTACCTCTTAATATTGGCGCCTACGACGTTCTTAGGGTAAGTAATGATTAATAATACATAATTACAAGTAATCATTTAGTTAGTGCTCTCAAAACTTCAAAAGTTAATTCTTGTTCAGGATTTGATGTAATATATTTTGCACTAAATGCTATGTAATATGTATTTTCTCTCGCTCTTTCTGACTTGCAGAAAATAAAGATGTACAATACTATGGACCCTAAATTAATGACATCTTATGAGGAGGGAACCTTTGTCATGGACTTGTCTGAATCTCATCGCTCTTCCATTTTACCTCCGGTAATAAAGAATACTTTGTTGTGTAGCTAGGTATTCTATTTTAGGCATTCCGATACCTTCACACGATGGTTGGACTTAAAGCTTAAAACTTCTCTGCTGATAGCAACATGGCTGTCAGTACTGTGGTGAAGCTTGGCGTCATTCGTGATTCGTTTTGACAAAGGACACATCCCGAAGTCCTTTGCTGAAGATAATATATGTACACGGAAAAATAAATATTAATATATATATGATAGTTACCTGGCTGCATTGGCACTTCGCATTTATTATCTGCGCTGTAGAATCACTACAGTCAAGCTTTTGTTTTGGGCCAGAGTCTAAACGTGTTATATAGGTATAGGAGTTGGAGTACTAAAGGGCGCTAATGAAGCACTAGAGTAAGACTGGGAAAACACTTTTTATTTCCTTTTAAAATAGTCCCGCAAGAAACCTGTAGGAAACGAATGTTGCGTGCTTGATAGTAATGCTGAGTTAACGTTGTGTATTTGTGACACATGTAGCCTGAGCCGATCTACAAGAAGATCGAGAAGAACGTATACAAGACGGTGAAACCGAATGGAACAAAGAGCCAGAAGCGGGTTGGACGAGATAGGGACGAGGACGGGAGTGAGGCGGGTAACTGCCTCTGTGACCAAGACAAGTTGGCGGAGAAGATCTGTGGCTTTGCTAACGGCTGCATCAACAGAGATCAGGCCATCGAGTGCGACGACAAGACCTGCGGCGACTCAATCCGCTGCACCAACCGCATGTTCACCAACAAAAATTCTAACGAACGCATCGAGTCCTTTCCCACCTCATCAAAGGGCTGGGGAGTTCGCACCAAGACCAAACTAAGTAAGGGCGATTTTGTCGTGGAGTACGTGGGGGAGGTCATCTCCAAGGAGGCCTATCAATGGCGACTGGGCCGGAAGGTGAGCCATTTTATTCCTCAGTTATTTTATTTGTATGGTCTGTCGTGTTACATGTATGTAAGGTGCGTCTGCGGGGCGTCATAAGTCATCTTATGTCCTCACCCAACGTGTAGGTCTCTTTCCCTACACATTATGCTTGTGTAAGGGGTGCATCGTATGACTGGGTCACCTGGGGGATCTGCTGTATTTTTTTGATTTAATTTAACGTTACAGGTGGGGAATGACGCTCACTACTTCCTGGAGTTGGACACGAATCTGTGTATCGATGCGGAGTACATGGGGAATCTTTCTCGGCTTATCAACCACTCATGCGACCCGAACTGCTCCACGGAGAAGTACATGTCAGGGGGGAAGCAGGTGGTGGGGATCTTCGCCAAGTATGACATTCCAGCTGGAACTGAACTCACTTTCGATTATGATTACGAAACCTGCGGACGCTCCTTCTCCTGCTCCTGCGGCACCTCCGTCTGTCGTGGGCAAATCAATCGCAACCACATTAGAAATAACCAAGTCAGTCGAACACCATCTTGATACCACTACTCGTTTGTTTAGGTGCCTTTCATATATTACGATTTGATGTCACACTAGTCCTTCCGACTAGTCGACTCATGTCTTTGCGTATCGGTTCCAAAAATACAGAAAAAGGGCTAAATTCATATTATATCCATTTTTCAAACGTAACTCTTTTTTGTTTGGCTTTTATGACTCGTACAAGTGAAAACGCATTATTTGCACTTTTACTAATGATCACGTAACTGAAGACTTCCGAAAATGTAGCTTGTCGTACTTCCTTCAGAAATGTAAAAATTATATTTGTGTAACCGGTGGAAAACGGAAAAAACACGTAGTAGGTGAAGAGTTTCTTGGCAAGACTTGATATTTTTCAAAAATAAGTTTGTTTATCCAATCGTATAGTTTAGCACTGGGAGACTAGTTAACGTCAAAGGCGCCAAAACTTTCACAGGTAACCTGAAGAGTTTTTAAAAATCCGCAAATTCAGAAATGTTGGCAAAGCAGGTTAATCCGTACAACAAAAAGCTGGGAAAAAACCTATTAGCGGTGGTTTTGTTTCCAAAATTGCATACTTCGTTGGAGGATGAGTCAGTTGAGCTGAAATGGTCTTTCGGTGGTGCTCTGTGATTTTCATGTTTGGTTTGGCTGTGACTCGTAGGTGGGTGAATCGATGGACCGGGGGAATTCCCCATCGGAAGGTCGTAAGGACGAGGAGTGGAACGAAGAGTGTGAGATTTGCAAGTACGAAGGCGCTTTCCTTCTCTGCTGCGAAGCACCCGGTTGTGAGAAAGCCTATCACGCCAGCTGTCTCGGCATGAGCACGGT
Organism: Dicyrtoma fusca; assembly: GCA_034695205.1. Classification (NCBI taxonomy): domain Eukaryota; kingdom Metazoa; phylum Arthropoda; class Collembola; order Symphypleona; family Dicyrtomidae; genus Dicyrtoma; species Dicyrtoma fusca. The sequence goes on from JAQFZC010002653.1 coordinate 9,313, forward strand.
CCCACCTGGCACTTGGATTTGTCCCGATCCACTTCACAAGCAGGGAACAGCCAAAGGTCAAAAGGTCAAAAAGGGCCAGCTGAAGAAATCCAAGAAAACGAAAGAAGGGAAAGTTAATACATCTGTTGTAAGAACCGGAAATCGAACTTCCACTAAAGGAGGACAACCGCCTACTTCTATCCCCCCTACTAGAACTGAGGAAAAAGACCAAGACCGAAAAATGACGAGGAAAAGTAGCTTGCCCATAAAATATAATAACCTTAAAATAAAGAGCCACAGGCCAAAACCAGTACCAGTATTGTCCACCTCTAAAGCTGCAAAAATCAAAAAATCTTCGAATAGCTTGTGATGATTGAGTAATGCATATTACGCTACTATTATTTTAACCCCGTTATTTCTTCTTGTCAGTAAAAAAAGGATATACATGGCAGGACCCCCGAATGAATGAAAGCCAGTGCATTGCTAGTGTAGTGATTTGTGAAGTGCACGAGCAGTTATTTTACACGTACAACTTTTGCCTTTGAGTATGAATCATTTTGTTGAAATCGTATGCAAAATAGAATACCTGTTATGTAACTACCTAAATATTTATAGCATGGAATTATTCGGCCACCAGGATACATTCAGCCTACCAAAACAGGGTTCGTTAAATACCACAAAATATAAAATACCAGGCAGTGGTAAAAACTGGTAAAAACCGGTAAAATTAGTAAACGTTTTAAATACCCTGCCGTTGCTACTGGAATACAATTTATGGCAAAGGAAATCAGCAATACAGTTATGTAAATAAACAATAAAATTGTTCAGGTTATCGTTCGGTACTGTCATTTTTAGAACCACCAGTGCAGTGGTCGTATTTTCAATGAAAATGGTCTGTAAAAATATGATTTGCAGGTTCCTCCAAAAGCTAGTTGGTGAGAATTTTGAATATTTAATTGCTACCAGTAATTTTTACCATTTTATAACACGCTTCATAGTTTGTGGTTACCGGTATTTACCACATTTTTATCACCTTCGAACCCTGAAAAGCAATATTAAATAAGGATGAGTTGTCCACCAGCGCTTTTGAAGTTTCCTACCAATAAAATGGGTAATTATACATATCACCAAATGGATAGATTTGCCACTATAAAAAATATTATTCTTAAAACGAATTTTGAACTACTTTACAACCAGATAAGTTAAAAAACATCGTAATTGAAATAAAAAAAAGTAGCACATTTTACTCCATCATCCTCAGTGTTAAAGCAGGCGGTGGATCTATTTATGATTAAATGGTTACAGGAAGACGTTTGCGATGTTTTTCTTGATTATTTTGTAAAAACTTGGTCAAAAACGTGAGCGAGGCAGACCATTAACACACATGAAAGTCCTGTATACATATATCTATGCAAGAATATAATTTTATGAAGGTGCGCTCGGTTAGGCTATAGGTATGTCTTCTATGATAATAAAGATACAAACTACGAGAGCGTTTTCGGTCTCACTGCCACCGACTGGGCAGCGTTTCCACTTGACTTTTATTAAACAAAAACAGTCTATTATATAACATTCATATGTACATGTATATCTATATTTTTCCGTTCCTTATACTTTAACAAGTGTACTCTTAACTGAGTCTGCATGACCATTCTGCTGAATAGCCATGTCCTGCGTTATCACACCAATCACATGTAATTATAACTGCGAATTTTCGTACTTGTTTCTCGTTTTATTTATATATTATGCTCTGCTTACTTTTATTATTTGATGTTTTTTCAACATATCTAGTTGTAAAGTAGTTCAAAAAATTTGGTTCCTAAGAATAACATTTTTTATGGTGGCAAACCTATCCATTTTCCATTTGGTGATATACCCATTTTATTGATGGGAAACTTTAAAAGCGCTGGTGGCCAACTGAATTTATCCTGGTGGCCTAAAACATTTATACCAATATTTAAATAGTACCTAATGCTAATCAGATTCATTCAATAGCAACGCAACGTTGTACCATACGACATATCTATCTTATAATAATTATTACTGTGTAATATGCTTATTTAATTATAACCAGGTACTTGTGTTAGATGAATAATGTAATGTTGTCAGTGTAACAGTTCATTAGATTAGATTAATTATTAGGAGCCATGTTTTTTTCAAATGTGTGTGATTTGTTTGAATTTTTGAATAGTTAGGAAGAGTTTCGTTCCATGCGTTTGACGGAGATGCACGTATGCAATGTGTGTCTGCACTGAAGAATTTATTTAATTTTAGTAAATAATAAAGTTTGTTGTGTCTTGTGGTCGCTTTGAACCGCTCGTAATTCGAAATGCCTTTTATGTGTTAAGAACAAATTAGTGTTGAATGATAATGTTTAGGATCGACTGAATTATCGTAATTACACACAGGCCTTCACGGATGCTCGCTGTCGCTGGCCGCATTTTGTTGTTGAGTACTTAATTAAAATAAGGTGGATGTTAAATAAATTTAATCTATTGTTTATTAATAAATTCCTAATTGGTTGTATAATGTCGACAATAGTCGACATTGATCAAGGCTTACAATTTGATATATTTGTTGTTAGTGTTAGTATGTAAGTAACAATTTTTAGGGGCGTTGTTGTAAGAGCTGATTACTATTATTATAACATGTTTTAGTCTATGATGACGCAATTATGCTCTTTCGGAGGTGATGTACTTAAAAGTATGCGAGATGGGGAAAAAGTTATTTCATCACTGATTTGTAAACAAATAAATTGGTGATTTTATTTTAAGATGATATTGATATATAGATTAATATATACGTTGAATTGAGTATATTTTAAAAATATAAATAAAACAATTAATAAATACGATACGACCAAGCTTTGAAAATGCATAAATTACTTGCCAGAATGGTCGGTTCGTTGTTGGGAGGGTAAGCATTAAATATTTTTAGTAGGATCGAAAAATAAATATATTTCAGTTTGGTGTGACCACAGTGAAGAGACAAAGAGCATTAAGTGGAAATGTAAAAATAGTAAAAATATTACAAAAGTGTAAAAGTTACAAGTTAAAGAAATGAAAAGGTGTATTTAGACATTTAGAGGTGTTTGCTCGATGGTTGCTCGGTATTGGAACCATCGGCATTGGCCACTGCATTTACGAGAATTTACAAGTGGCCCAAGTGGTCAGTGCTGCAGTGGAGGCTGTCTCCCAAACATCCCTTCGCAGCAATTGACTCGCCTCTTCCAAAGTGGCCAAACTGGCCAATGAATTCAAGTCCAAGTTGTCCAAGCAGAAGCTCGGCCACACAGTAAAAATTATAATTCATTATTAACATTTCATCTTGTTTCAAAATTATCAAAAATCACTAAAAAATAGTCCAAAAGACACAACATCCTCAGTGAATTCAATTCAGTCATCGTTTCAGCCTTCACTAGCACGTTCGCATTGACGAAGACAGGTCAGAGGACAGACTCTGTCCACTCTGTGCACAAGCACAATAGTGCACAATAACCTATAAACAACAAGCCTTCTCACTTCACTTCACAAACAAAAACTTGAGTACAACAATAAATCATAATTCCGACTTCAGACAGACGAACTCAGAGAATTTCACTTTCTCTTAATAAAACTATTATTTTTATCCAATAATGCAGTAGAAAAATAAGCAAAGCCCGACAGTTAGACAACAGAAACTACCATACAATATTATTTACGATTTTCAGTTTAGTACTACCATCACCATTATCATTTTTCAAAGAGGAAATCCATGGAGCATATAACTAACTGAACTGATTATTCGAAAATTCCACCCCCTCACTCTAGCCAACATAGACGGAAGAAATTAAACCTATTTGTTTTAAATAAAAACAAACAAAACCAAGTATCTTGTAAGTACTTGTTCCACTATTTACAATCACAAATTAACTTGCAAACTTTTAAATGCGGAAGACAACATGATCTGTGTCTTTGTGTCAGGCATATAAAAGTCTGTCACACCAGTCAGTCCGTCGTCAGTTCGCCACTTCGCTCAACTAGTTGTCGTTGTCTGTACTTTTGACTTTTCGTGTTGTTCTTATAACGTGAAAACTGTTAAAAGAAAGTTGAAATATGATAGTTATTTTCTCACGATTAAATATGTTTAATTACTCATAAAGTAATACTAGAATACTACCACAAGTAATTCAACAATTACTGCAAATTACTTAAGTATCACTGACAACGGAAGGGAACTACTGACTTACAATTACTATACAAAATACAACACAAGTTACAACTTGGTTGAAAAAATCAAAACTATCTAACTGTTTCATATTTGGACTTGGAGTGTTCTTGGAGTGGTTGGAAGTATTGGAAGAAGTTTTTACCTTATTGTTTCGTTAGTGGCAAGTGTAACTTAAGTCGTGGGCAGTGGACTATTAAGGGGGAAATTAGTTAACAGACAAGAGACAGAAGAAGCGTGGAGAGAGTGGAAGAAGTGACGGAGAATGCTAGTTGACATTCAAGTGGGACCTTTGGATGTGCCATCTTGGAGTCTTCGTCTTTCCCATCCAGTTTTTCCAGTGATATTTCCAGTTTTTGGGTGACAGTTGATGTTGAGCGTGGACGGAGTGGAGCTGAGTGTGAGTGTGAGGACAGGGATGTGTGTCAGTGTGTCATGGGTGGGAATCGGTGGGACTTTGAGATTGAAGTGGAGGGAGAATTGCGAGAATTGCGAGAATTGTGAGACTGGGAGAAATGGGAGCGGAGAAGTGTCAAATGGGAAGTTGGACTTGTTGGACAGGATTGATTGGATTGGACTGAGCCTGTCCCTTCCGCAACTTCCCCTATTTCCCGAACAACTCACAGCTCCACACTTTCCAGCCACTGGATTAGCGAGGATCGTGTAAGAAGAGACTGCCCGGGTACTACATCAGCGAGATGTAAGTCATGATTTTAAAGTTTATTTTTACCCACCGAATTTACCCAATTCTCCGAATCACCAATCATCCAACCCACACAGACACACACACACACCGACACACCAACCAAGTCTCAACCAACGGTCGACCATGACGATTTAACAACAACAACTTCTAGTCAGCACAAGGACGACTTATCCAAGGGGACGCACAATTATTGCGCCATACAGACACAAACTTTTAAATGAATATGGACGATTTCCAAATGTCCAGTTAGTAGTGATATTTAGGTCCTTTCAAAAACACGTCTGCTATTTTTTATTTTTACAGCTACAGACTTTTAAAGAATGTTAGTATGCTTGCTACCATGAGTGCCATGTCCTGCTTTGACTTTTGAAAAAAGTGGATACTACTAAACTACTAACATGTTTTACATTGTTGTTCGAAAAATTCATTAGTTTGTTTTGCATTTTTGGAGAGGATTGCGGAAAGCGTGCTTCACTAGCCCGTCATTTTTGGAATGCCCCTTCAATGCACCTATGCAGCTATTTGCAGATGTGTCGGGAGACTCGGAAATGTGTAAAATACCCGTACAAATTCTCCGTCCTTCCCGTTTATTATTGCTTTATTGCCGTTTCACACCTGGCAGCCTATTCACTCTGCAGTTTGCAATTTTTCACACTTTCCAACTTTCCATCATCAACATAGTCGCGACATGGAGACGTATTAGTGTCCAGTTTGACGAAAGGGACTATATGAAATGAAAAAGTGGAAAAAAATAAAAATAAATATTTTTAGCACTACGACAAGGGAAAGTTTGGGTGGAAGGTGGAAGTGGTTCCCTTGCAAGACTGCAATGACTCCAGAAAGTAAAAAAGAGCAAAAAGAGAAGAATTCATAGAAAAATCTAAGAGATGAGGAGACACAGTCTGTGACAGACTCGGAATAGAATATAATCCCAAAGAGTAGGCACAACTACTACTACTACTTACTACTACTACCAACACTACCACCGAAACCGAATAACCGAACTACCGTTACCGAACCTACCGACAGAGACAGACACATTCACTCACCACATTATCATTGCACTGAATTTTATCAATATCGCAGCATTCCCAAATTCCCTTTCAACATTAACATTCTCACTTTCCTAGTCTCCCAAATATTACAAAAATTGTAAATTCTATTTCGAATTAATCACTTATTCCCAAGTATTGTTAAGACTAGTTAATCGCTGCACACAGTCACAGTATCAAGACTGTGTTCCTTGTAGGGCTTCGTAAGTTCTGGATTGTAATTGTAAGTTAGAAAATTCACAATCATCGCCAATCACTATTAACTTTGTTCAATTTGTTCAACTCACCAATAGTTCAGTTTGAATTCTACTTTGGTCAGTATCGCATGTTCATGTGAACGGATATATGTTTTATTTAAGTTAATTGGGAATCTGTAACAAACGGAACAAACCAAAACAACAACGGATTAGCACAATGCAGTGGCAAGATATTGTGATTTGAATTTGGTTTATAACTACTGACGCCATTAATTATTAGTTGGTTTAGTTTGGTAACTAATAACTGTTTTTTTAGTAGTTGACTTGACGTTCACGTTACTAGTTTGAAGTTTGACAACTTGCCTGGGAGAAGAGCTGTCCATGTTGAGACTGAAAAAAGAATTCCATTTTTGAAGAACGTAAACCAGTCTTTGGTACATCAAGAACACGAAGAAAGATGACATTTCTTCGTAACAAATAAGTACCTATAGAAGGAGTCAACAAATGACAAAGAAGGAAGTCAGAAGTTAAGTGACTTCTTCAGTTGGGGTTGGGAATCAAAAATCGCACGTGGCTATCTGAATTGACACAGATGTGAAATCGAAACTAGTTTAATCTTTTTAATTCAGGCTTGAGAATTCAACAAGTTTGAATGAGCGAAACGTCAATCCAAGAACAAATGAAACGGGTAACAAATGAAATCAGAAGCATGTGAAAAATCGACGTTGACGTCTTCAGTCAAGAATTTCAACAAAGTGTTTTCGTCCTTCCAGTCACAGTCACAAGTCACAACAGCAAGAAACAAATAACTTCTCGTTTACTAAAAACATTGAAATTTTATAACACCAAGATCAGCAGGATAGCTGATAAACAAGAAACATTAGTTAAAGGTGTACAAACTACTAATGAAATTATACAATATAAAAATATTTCAGTTGAAACAATGAAAGTTTGAACTATTAGCACTACACATTTATAGTGTGCAATTAGTTTCATGGCTCTGTGATCGGCAGTTGGTGTCATTAATGTATAACTTGAGTAAGTTTTAAGTTCCTTTCAGTAACTCATTAAATTTTAACATCTGAACCTTTCTACTATATTTCAGACCTATTTACCATTATTCGTTTATTACAGGTCCCTATCGCAGTACTTAGTCGACGCCATATACTTCATATACATGCAGTGCTGTTCCTCAAAATCCAAAGTCGAATTTTTCTACGTAGTGTGGGCTTTTCTTCAGTAGTTATGGTGGTAAACATGAAAATGAAAGCAAGGCGAGTGCAGTAATACAAAAGCCTTTGACATATTACCTTTGACTTGAATATTGTTTTAAATTCTTAGTGGGCGAATTATTGGATCGTAATAATGACAATGACGTTGACGAACACTACTACAGAGTTCCGAAACCAGAACCTGTACAACAACGGCGTGGTATTATAGTATCTCCTCAAATTTGGTTTTGACCACAATTTTGAATAAGTTGAATTTTTCGATTTGTTACAAAAAAACGTGACAGTGACGAAAGTACTGATTAAGATGGAGCGAGCCGGCTGGGAGGAGGCGCTGGAGACTTTAAACATTTTGAATGACATGATCAGTCTGTCGGCCGAGCGGCTGGATGGACTGAGGACTCAGTGTGCCACCACGGCTGAGATTACGCAGCAAGAAATACGAACCCTTGAGGTAATCATTCGTTAAACTATTTAATTAATAAGTCTAATGTAAATCCAAAATCTGTTTTGTTTAAATCTGACCGTCCTTATTTTGCTTTGTAGGGGAAGTTAATAAAGCTGTTCAGTAACCAGTTGGTGGTGAAGAAAGGAATTCCAAGCGAACATCTTCCACATGATTACCACGTCATTCCCTCACTCAGGCTCTGGCTCCAAGTCGTCGGCATTACTAACGATCTCATCAAGGTACACTCGCTAAAGAATTTCCATAAAAATTCGTTTAATTTATTATGGGGAACACTGGCATATATATGAACATTTTGCCGTATTGATTAATTACTATAATATTGCCGATTGGCTTTTGTTGGACTTTGTAGGATATATGTGGGCGTGTAAATAGTTTGGAGAGTTTGAAGGAGCGTTCGGAACACGAGGTCCGTACTCTCATGAGTGACTACCATGCGAATGATGAGGAGACGAGGCGGCTTACGAAAGCGCTCCATAACTTAAAGCGATACACGGGTACAACTTTTGTTATAGTGGATAACTTGTTTATGCGCACTTGAGTTTAGTTCATCTTTACGGAAGTACAACTTTAATTCATTGGCCAATTACGTAGTGAAGCGCTGTTTGGATTTTATTGTGCCTGTGTGCAAAGACTAATTATTGTAGCAGTAGCATTGCGAGTAGCTGTAATAATGCATGACTTCCTACTTGTAATTTGAGGAAAGAAAAAAGAGTTGGGTTGGATAGTTGTATGTGTGTGGATTGATTGTTTCAGATGTGATTCGGTGCCAGGAGGTGGTGGAGGGTAGCCTGGGGGGTTCGGACGCCATGGACTTGTTCTGGGACTCCTGGGACATGCACAAAGTGAGTGGCGTGGAGCGGACGCGCGCTTCCCGAAGCTCCGTTCCCTCCGAAGACTGTCTCAACAACGCGAGGAGTAATTACGGCTCTGGCGGCTGTTCCACGACGCCCTGCACGCCCATCAACACCTTGCCCCCCTCCTCCCTCAACTCCCCCTCCTCCTTCTCCTCCCCCCTCGGCTCCCACGGCAACCTCATCTACTCCCCTACCAACTCCTCCGTCTTCTCCCCCTCCTCCCCCGGTGACCCCACCCTCACACCCCCCACCACTCCCCCCTGCAAGACCAAAGGTAACCTTTATCCCGTATTTAGTCTTTCAATGTACGCCCTCCTCGGAAATGCGACAGAAGTTTCTCTGCATTTTATTTTGCTGGTTACACGATTCACACTTGTACTTCATAGCAGAATAATGTCTTTTGATGCCCGCATGAAAGTCTTCAATTTCCTACTTACTTGAGGATCTCAGAAAGTCCCAAGTCCCAAGAGCACTTAAAAAATGGAAAAGTGTACATGGCTTACTTTTATTGTGTCGTAAAGGTGAAGAGTGAAAAGTAATGTGCGTCTAGTTGGAGAGAAAATTCAGTTTGTTTCTATCACATTTCTTCGGAGTGAATGGTTTAATTCTTTCTGAGTAGTATATTGAATCCATACAATTGATCCTGTTTTTTGAAATGATTGTGAACTGAATGTTGTAGCTTCTGGTGTTGCAGGAGAGAATAAGAAGTTTACGGGAACACCACCCGCCCGGAAAAAGCACCAGGCGGGTGGGACGCAGCCGGGTAATTTACAGCCGGACAACTTCCCACTTACCAAGTCCAAGTCACACGAGTCACAACTAGCCAATCGAATCGAATGTGGCTCGGAAGTCTACCTGGCCACGTAAGCCTGGCCAACAAATTCTTTTTTCTTGCACTATTATAAATCATAATGCAGTTAATTAAAGAGTGCAGAGCAGCGACTGTGAGTAGAGTTTGGATTACATTTTTGCCGTTGTTCTTGAAGGGGGGAGCAGCTGTCAGGGGCAGGAGTGAAGAACGGGAAGCGTCGGGAGCGACTGCCTACGGAGCCGGGGCCCCTGTCGGCGAGCAGTGGGGGCGGGAACTTGGACTGTTGCTCTGCCACAATCGGACATTCCTCACCAATTATCTCCAGCCCCGTCAAATCTCCACCCTCCCTTCACTCCGATCTAGACGAACTCGATCCCTCGGGTCACAAGTGTATGTGTAGCAACATTATTGTCGTAGCGTATTCCGCAAAAGTCACATGTCCTATAAGTTTTAAGAGCGAAACACACAATATGCCTAACACATTTTATAAATTGAATTGAATGGCAGCAGAGACCGATGCGGCATTAGAACATTTTTCATTTTTTTTAATAACTTCAAAATGAACTATTGTGTCCATTTTTACAGTCATGTGTGTAAATAAATCGGACATTTTACAGATGTTTAAAAAGTGGACGTGAGCCAGGCAGTATGTTAAAAGCGCGTTAATAGCACAGTATAAAAATGTAGTGAAGTAGATACGTGTGTGTAAGTGTGCTAGTAAGCAGTTATTCAATACACACTTGAAGCTGAAACCGAAATGATGTGTTTCATGCTCCATTTTGTAAAATAGAGAGAGTTAGCTAATGTAAGTATTTGACTGTTCTAAAATAAATTATAATTTGTGTACTTACAGCAACTCTGCAAGTACCTAAGTCACCGCGGACTCCGACGCTTGCCCGAAGCATGGGTCACATGATCAGTCACCGCTTCACGAAGATGTTCAAGATGTCCACGTGCGACTACTGCTTTAAGCAGGTACGGTTAACAGTAGAAATGTGTAACCCCATTTGGTCTTCCATCATTTCCCTTGGCGTATGCTAAATATGATTGTGAGAGACAAACAAAGAAATTGGTTGGCAGTTAAATAATAACGAGTGTGCACAGGTGATAATCGGTCTGAAGTGCAAGGAGTGCAAGTTTAAGTGTCACCGGGACTGCGAGCCCAAAGTCCCGCCTTCCTGCGGACTGCCCCTTGGATTCATTGACATCTTCGCCCAGTCACTCCGCACCAAGGACTCTGACTCTCCCAACCCCCAGCGATTCATCAACTCCTCTCCCGGACCCCAGACAAGGGGCAGAAGGGACAGGAAGATCACTAGGGCCCCTGGAAACATGCATAATCAACCTTTCTCGGTGAGTCTAGCGGAACATTATTACTTTTACTTTTAATAAATAAATAACTGCTCACAAGTGTTTAGTATCATTCTCGCGTATGAGCATTGTTTCTTGATAATGAACATTTTGTATAATGTTTGGTAGAAATGAAAGCTTGAATAGGTAATAACAGTGAGTTTCGGGTGTAGCTATTCTTGAGGTATAGGTTTAGGACGAAAAGGGCTCGTTGATTGTATGCATTTTTGTCCCTGTAAGTCTAAAAGGAAAGTTCCACAACGCCATGCAATGGCAATAGAACCAAGTCACTAATATAAGTGAATGCAATGTGGCTAGGGTCCGGACTCGAGTTCAAATACTTCAAGTTGTAACAGTTCCACTCCGTCCAGTCCTGCATCCTTTGCTACAACTGCCTCCGTCACCTCCTTCACGCCGCATTTATTCCATTTCCCCGGTAAACAATTGGTCATTTTGTCATTTGCATCCAAATGTATTGTTTGAAAATGGTCGGACGTGGGTTAAAGTAAATAATTACATTGTGGTTGGTGGTAGACGTGGGGGACAGAGACATGTCTCTTGAGACGCGTTCGCTGGGCACGATTGGTTCGGTGGGGACAATTGGTCCGATCGGTTCTTCCAACACCAGTGAGTTGACGTCGACGGAGAAGTCCAACGATTCGGACCGAACCGTTTCGCAGACTTCAGGATCAGGAAGCACGGACTCTGAGAAGACCATCGCCCTTCGCGTCGACAGCCTTGACAGTCAGATCTCCGACGGAGAGCCCAACGACCGCTCCTCGTGGCCCAGGCAAAACTCCGTAAGTTACAACCAAAGATTTTCAAAACATTTCCAATCCAAGCCCAATGTATTACTACCTATAGCTTGAATAGCTCTTTTCTTTTTGCAACACATGAGCCAACTGTTGTTGATTGCCCGAGTATTCATTGAAACGACGTGGGATTTTCTGTTTTATTTTGTTGCTTAGTTGTCGAACCGTGAGTGGGACATTCCGTGGGATGAGCTGAAGATGGGCGAGAAGATCGGGACGGGTCACTTCGGGACGGTGTTCCGTGGGAATTGGCACGGGGACGTGGCGATAAAAGTCTTAGACATGACTTATCTGGACAATGAGAAAACGCTGGAGCAGTTCAAACAGGAGGTGGGCATCTTCCGAAAGACCCGCCATGAAAATCTAGTCTTGTTCATGGGTGCGTGCATGAAGCCACCCCGGCTCGCTATCGTTACGTCCATGTGCAAAGGTAACTTTTAATTTTCTATTTCTAGTTCAACCACGTTAATACTCGTGAGCAGTAGAAATTAATTAATTGTGTTCGTAGGTAACTCCCTATACACTCACCTGCACCTGCGGAAGGACAAGTTCAACATGAACAAGACCGTCTTGGTGGCGCAGCAGATCTCGCAAGGCATGGGCTACTTACACGCCCGTGGTATCATCCACAAGGACCTCAAGAGTCGCAACGTCTTCCTCGAGAGCGGCAAAGTCGTCATCACTGACTTCGGGCTCTTCTCCGTCACCAAACTATGTCATGCCAGCAGGTCTCCTTTTTAAAAATTTTATTCACTTTTCCGAAGCACCACTTTTTTCCGTTCTTCATTCGTTTCTTGAATACGTAGGTACATATGTACCGTAAATCCTCTAATAGAACGCCCGCGTACTATTCCAGTCAGCCCTTCGGACCCCCGCATACAATTAGAGACCCGCGTGTTAATAGAGACCCGAGTATTAATAGAGACCCGAGTATTAATAGAGACCCGAGTATTAATAGAGACCCGAGTATTAATAGAGACCCGAGTATTAATAGAGACCCGAGTATT
>JAQFZC010002654.1:0-21981 GCA_034695205.1 Dicyrtoma fusca
ATCAACGCGACTTCATACTGAAAATTATAATAGAATATACATTTTTTAAAAATATAGCTCAATCATGCAGCACTTTCTTTAAACTATTTTTAACGGTGATAGTATAATTAAACTTAAATTATGAATTGAACTAGTACAACATAAAAAGGAAAAAGGATTTACAAAGTCAATACCAAAAATAGTGAGAGACGACCAACGGATTTATCAGTATCATACAACATGCGAAGAATTCGCTGTGCTTGCGAATGCTTCATAATTTCAATTATTTTTCTATTCCAGTCTTCTCTCTAAATAAATTATAATAAATTACAATTAAAAGCAGAAAATTAGTTTTAAATTCTCATTGTTGTCATTGTTGAACACAGATGAATGTTACAGAATTTACATCAAATAGTATAATTTTTAAATACTTTCTGCAATGCAGAAAGTCTGACTAAAAAACTGAAACTTTACATTGTCTAACTGCATCAAACCGGATGTCATAGTTAAATATTCCTCAAAAGTTCGGCCCCCCGCTAAATTGATAATACGATGAGAAAATCGGGACTTGACTCTTTTCTCGAACATTTCTGTAATATCCACACGGGAAGTGATGCCAACTACGCCTAAACAATTTCCCTGTTTAATAAAAAAACAAATCGGCAGTACAGTAACAGTAGTAGGTACAATTACAAATTAAACTGTAATGAATTTCCTTCTCCCATTTATAAATAATTACTAAAATATGCCATACATTTAGTTTAACAAACTGATAAAATAACTATCAACAATTTACCTGGCTAGCACATGCATCAAATAAATTATACAGCAATAGTTGGACCCCTTCACAAAAATACTCGAGTTTATCCAGTACAAATATATAAATCTTTGAAGTTTTGGACGCTTCACTGGCACTCAGTTTACTACGAAGTAATTCCATTATTGAGTCTAGACGATCTATAATGTATCAAAACAACAGAGTTAAGAAATGTGCATTCAATATTAATTCAGTAATCACCACTAAATCATTAAGAACAGACAAAACGTAAAAAGTATTCAATTTCCAAAGCTATGAAAGCATTATTTGATACGAATCATTCTCATTAAAATGATTCTTACCATCAAAAGTGGTCCGTTTATTATCATCGTTGAGTAAATCCGCAGACACTTTGAGCTGTCTAAATATTTCATTGATGGAATTTTTAATTTGTCTTCCACAAACTAAACCGTTCAATCGGATGATCCTTCTTCGCTCATAAAATTCCCGGTTGCTCTTTAGTTCGAAGATACAGCTTTCAAAGAACTGCATGACAGCAAAATAATTTCATTAATCAATTCAAGAATTAACATCTAGTTTCACGCCTCGCCTACCATTATGGAAGTTTTATTTCTTTCGAAATTTGAAACCAGGAAAGTACTTAAGTCCCGGTCCCGAACTAAATAAAATTATAAATGACTCATGGAAATAATTTAATAGGTAAATGAAATATGATAAATTGATAAACCTGAATGACCTTACCGTATTTTTTCCACATCCAGGTGGTCCCATAATAATCATATTAAAAGATTCCTGATTAGCAACTAAATTATTTAGTCGGGCCTTCAAGTTTGCTGCATGATTCTCAACGTTGAACTGACTTCGCTTCCAACCGATTCGGACGGACGGGTTTAATTTCTCAACTAATTCAGTCACGCTCATCTTCAATACAAAGAATCAAAAATTATAAGCCTTGTGTACTTAAACTATTGAAACTTTTATATTCGTAACTAAACCGTTAACAAAATGTACAGGTTACGGAGTGTACACTTAATTATTTGAGACTAATACTAAATTACACTTTTAAGCACTTTTTTTTAGAAACCTTGAAAGAAACTAAAAAACCTCGAACGAGCGAAGGAGCGAGTGAGGGAAATAAAACCCGCCGCCGCCAGTAGTTTTAAAAGATTTTGTTCAATCATTGCAATGTGTCCCTGTCATTCAGCACACGTGCTTTGATCTCTCACAAGAAGAACAAGTTTGATTCTGAATCTTTAAAGGCACTTTATTATTTATTTAGTGAATTGATAAATTAATAATATTAGTTGATTAGTGCTTTCAAAGATTAAGAAAGTTGCATAATACTGTGGCTGACAGCACCAGCTGATGTCCGTGGATCCCTTTGATCCTGATAACCTTTGACCTCGCAACATTTATCAGTGTTATCTTGAAACGCATTTGAGTAGAGTATTTAGTTATTATGAAATAGTTCAAGTTGACCAGCCCATTTATCTCTCATACTCTTAACAAGCACTGTCGAATCGCATAGCTAGTAGACTAATTACAATAAATTAAATAAATTAAATCATCATGAAATTCCTTCAAAGATTTTCACAAAATATCCAGATTTTGAGACGGAATGCATCCAGATTTAATTACAAGGATGCTCTAAATATTGAATCCTTACTTACGGAAGAAGAGATCATCATACATAAAAATGCAGCTAGCTACTGTCAAGAGAAATTAATGCCAAGAATTTTACAAGGGAATCGTCATGAGAAATTTGATCGGGAGATTTTTCAAGAAATGGGACAACTGGGTCTTCTGGGTTCTACTATTAAGGGGTGAGTGCATTCTTTGCTTGACAATTTTTTTTAATTATTTGTAAATAATATTTTATAATTAAGTATTTAGTATTTAAGGAATAACACTTATCCCTGGAATCTAAAATAAGAACGTTCTATCAAGTTGATAATGTATGCAAGATAAAAAGATATTTGCTTGCTTTAAAAAGTTTAAAGATATTTGTTTATTCAAAAAAATACATTTAAATATATTTGCTTGCCGTAAAAACTATTAATTGGAGAGTTCTATTTATGCTCCTTATAACTCCACGCAATTAATTAAATCATTTAGTCATAGTCATAATTTTTTTAAAACTTGGAATGGGCAGTTACGGGTGCGCAGGGGTCTCTTCTCCATCCTACGGTCTAATTGCTCGTGAAGTTGAAAAAGTAGACTCGGCATATCGGTCAGCCCTGAGCGTCCAAAGCAGTTTAGTTATGTTCCCAATTTATGCCTACGCCAATGAGCCCTTGAAGGAACGACTGTTACCTAAATTAGCCAGTGGCGACTACGTCGGTTGCTTCGGACTCACGGAACCCAATGCAGGCTCTGACCCGGCTGGGATGGAAACTAAGGCTGTTAAAACTGCGGATGGGTTTATTCTGAATGGGACGAAAACCTGGATAACCAATTCCCCCATCGCTGATGTTTTTGTGGTTTGGGCCAAAAGTGACAAAGAGATCCGAGGATTTGTTCTTGAGCGAGGGATGAAAGGGCTCAGCTCACCCAAGATTCAAGGGAAATTCTCACTGCGTGCCAGCGACACGGGAATGATTGTGATGGAAGATGTTTTTGTGCCTCAAGAAAATCTTCTCAGCTGTGTTAGTCTTAAGGGCCCCTTTACCTGCCTTTCCAATGCAAGGTAATTTGCAGTATGCATTAGTAAATACAATTTATTTTGTTTTCTAAACTGTAATATTTCAGTTACCTTTTTGAAAATGGTGATTTCTATTTATGACCTTTTTGAAAATGTTGATTTCTAGTTTTGACCTTTTATAAAAAAGAGTGTTTGATTTTTTGAAAGTTTGTGGTATGTAGTAACACTAAACAACTTCCTAAAAGGTTAACAGGATCCAACAATTTATAATTTGGTGTTTTAAAAAAGTTTACAAATGATTAATTTTTACACTGAACCTTACACCCGGGCATATACCAATAGGCCCTTTAGTCTTTTGTCAATTTGCCGAATTTGCTTTTAAGAATTATTTGACATTACTTTGTGTATTTTATTATGCAGAAAAATAAGTTGTTTCAAAAAAACATAAATTAAGCTTGCACCTAATTTTGCATTTTCCCCATAGATATGGGATTGGTTGGGGAGCACTAGGAGCTGCTGAGTTTTGTTTCGAGACCGCAAGAGATTATTTATTGAATCGAAAACAGTTCGGCAGACCATTAGCAAGCAATCAATTAATTCAAAAGAAACTGGCGGATATGCTAACAGAAATTAGTTTAGGTCTTCTGGCTTGTGTCCAGCTGGGTCGATTGAAGGATGCCAATTTAATTACGCCAGAACAAATCAGCATTCTTAAGAGGAATTCTTGTCAAAAGAGCTTGGACATTGGTATGTTTCAAAATACATTAAGTTTGATTAAAAGTAGGTCCATCTCGTATAAAACGCTACGGTATTTCACACTTTACTTTTTCGTTTTTAAAATCGAATTTGAAATGCTCTTGTTGTTCTGTTGTAGCTCGTGCAGCGCGAGACATGCTGGGTGCAAATGGAATAAGTGACGAGTACCACATTATTCGCCATGTTATGAACCTCGAAGCAGTAAATACGTACGAAGGAACTAGCGACATCCATGCATTAATTCTCGGACGGGCCATTACAGGAATTTCAGCATTTTAACTATTTAGCATTTCTAGTTATGATTATCTCTCTTGATTTTGACTTTATTCAATCATTCAATTGTTCACTGCTATATTGCATATTAAGTTTGTTTGAATTTGCATGAATTTTTAATTAATTCTAGATATTTTATATCTCGTCTTTCATTCACTAAATACGAAATGAAATGCAATGAATGGATAAGACTAAAATATATGGAATACAAATTGAAAATTGGAATGCTTTTTCTCGCTCAGTTACGCCGAGTTGTTGCTTTTGTTCTTGCTATGTAAGTAATTATTAAAATTCAAAGTACACATAGAGGTATTTTACGAATATTAAATATTTCCGTGATTATTCCTTACCTACGTAGAAACAGTCACGCTCAGTTTTTAATTGCAACTAATTATAATTAGTAAAGAAAGATTATTAAAATAATTAAAGAAGGCGGACGCTGACGCTAGCATACCGTTCAAAAACAAAAAGCGCAATTTCTATAAAATAATTATTATGCACGATATAACTCTTGATAAAACTATAATGTAATTATTAATTATCCTAAATCGAAATCGAAATCTACTATCTACGGCACATTTTATAATATATTACGATGTACTTTGTATATATATCCTTTAATTCTCGTACGGATTTTCGTATAGACAATTTTTGTCATTTTAAACACCATAACGATTTTCTGAACCGTCAGCAAGCATTAAGCTGACATTGCGACTCCCTGTCCAAATTAATTTAGGACCTCGAAGAGAATTCTTCAAATTTTCTGGAAGTGGAATAGTACTGATTGTTTTGACACAGCGAGTTTGCGTGTGACCCAAACCAAACATTCCACTACTTGATTGCTGTAGAATTTACAAACGGCAAGCAATAATTAACAAGAATGAATTAGAACCGACTTTTTATGTTTGATTTCAATAGTCTGACTTGCTTATACTTAAACAGGAAAATTTACAAACCTGCCAAAAAGACATTTTATTTTCTGTGGCTGTATAGCTTGCAAGAAATTTTCCATCCGGACTAAAAGCACAAGCCGTGACAGGACTAGAATGAGCTACAATATTTTGACATTTACTTGATCGTAGTTCATAGATTGCCAAATTCCCATTTTTAGCTCCCACGCAAATTCGACGGGTGGCGGAGCAGTGACTGACTTGAGGGAAGCGACACAAAACCGGAAAAACTTCACCCAAGCCTCGCGTTTTTAAGTGACCGTGATCAACACAGTGAAGCACAATATCCATTACCTAAAGCAAATATAAATCAGTTATTTTTAGTTAATTTCAAATTTATTAAGCATCAACAAAATTCTTTCTAAATACTTAAAAGACTTGCCTCAACAATCAATTCCACGATTTCACTCTGCATCTTTTCAATAAGAAGTTCGATAACACGTAAAATCTCGGGCTTTGAACGATTAAGAATGACATTACTGAGGTTAATTTGAATAGCTTGGGCATTCTGCTGAAGGGTATTGTAGCGGGCTACCTCTCTTGCCATCGTTGTAATGAAGGCTGCGGGTCGAGCTGTTGCAATAAGGGTCAGTGCATGTCGAGCTGTACGACAAGCATCTGCTGCGGGGGTCAACGGCAGGCCAAATGACATGCTACAATTAAAATTAAACTTTATAATACATCTGCTTTTATACGAAAATTAATAGTAACAACTACATTCATAATAATAATTCCATAAGGTGACATATACCTTGGAACCAAATGGTCAGCTTCACAGCAGAGTTCGAGAAGGGCAAGCAAAACTTTTGAAACATCAAGAAAAGGTTCCCACACCGTAAATCCTCGTCCAATTAAATCAATTGCAGCTCGCCGTAAACTTGAGTACGGATTGGATTTTGCTCCCGGCGGGTTCAGCAGAAGATATGTTAAGGATTTGCCTGCATAACAGAGAGTATAATTAAAACGATGAAATAATTAAAATAATATAGCACAACGCCAACGCTGCAAAGGCGTAAAATTATTTCTCCTTCATACTTGTAAGTCGAGCCAGGTTACTATTTCCAACTCCAAAGCCTTCCGCTGCTCCAGCCGAACGTCTCGTGTCCACATTACGGCCCATTATTTCCTGTCCGAATTCAGCCCCGATAACTCCCAAAAGGATTATGGCTGTAGTCTGCTTTCTCTTATTCTCATACGTGGATTTCATTGGATCTTTAAACCCATACAAGGAAAACTATATACATTTTGAAAGACTATCTGCGGAAATTTCTTAATAATTACTACCAGTACTGAACACGTAACTGATGAAGATTGAATATCTAACGCATTTTTTCACCTGAGAGCGTTTCCTCCTCATCATAATTGGTGCTAGTATCATCATCATTCTCATCCTCCCCTTTACTACCAGGGGTATCCTTCCCCCCAGTTCCAGGACCACCAGTGACAACTCCCCCGCCCACTCCAGTATTGGAAATCTGCTGAAGTTGAACAGGACCTCCAACTCCACCCGGATTGCTTGCAAAAGCAAAAGCATCTCCAGAGTACGTGGGTAGAAACTGTGCCCAATGATCCACTAGCTTCTTCCTCCCCTCTACGCCAATCCTGGATAGTTCTGCTAGAAGCAGGGCTTGAGCCGCATCCCGGACTTCCACACAGCGATCCTGCCACCGAAGGGCAAGCGACTCAACAAGGGGTTCTTGGTAATTGTAGCGAGCCAACTTTTCATGAAGCATGACACAGTGCATCGTGGCCACCAGAGACCATCCATGCTTACTTGCGGCCTGCTGAGTCACGTACGTGTCATCTTGACTTGGCTGACTTCGTGTAGAGGGTCGATTGGCACGACGAAGTCGCTCTTGTTCCGGGACAAAAGTGGCATTTTGCATAGACATAAGAGTATTTGCTAGTGCTATAATAGCCAGTAAATGATTGGTGGTTAAACTGCTGGACACTTCCCAGTGGAGCAGGGATGTGAATTCCTTCACACGCTGTGACAATGAGATGTCGTTGTCGTTGTCGTGTGAGAGTGAGATCTGGTTTTGATTCTTTGTTGGCTTGGGACGCCACGTGGGGGACATTACCGACATGTAGCCTGAAAATGTAAAAAAGAATCAATTGAATTTCGTTTAGCTCATCATCAGTTCATCTGCATTTTATCAAAAGTATTCAGGAATTATGGATATCTGCCTTACCTCCACGTGATATTTGTCCAAATGAAATCGGAACGAGTGGTTTGAGTAGTCCAAGTCGTCCCTCTGAAATCGTGTCTAATTCGCCATCTAATCCCCAGCCAAGAAGTAAACTAAGAAGTAACTGCGCAATTTCCATTGGAATTGTCGACTCAAATAGCATACTTCGATTTCTTCGTTGATTGGGCATTCCTTCTATCAATCCTAAGCTTGCAGTGGAATCTAAAGTTGTAACCCCAAAGTTAATATCGTTTACCAGACTTTTTATATTCTAAAAATGAAAAATATAATTAATCTTGAAAGCTGACGGAAACTAAATCATATAAAATAAATGCGTATCTAAAAAGAAAAAAAGCTTCCGTAATGCCCATACAACTAAGAAAAAGAAAAACCTCAATACTATTTTCCATTACTGAAAAGAGTAGAAGACGCCCCAATAATATTGTAAGTAGGGAGTACACAAAAAAATGAAAAAAGCAAGTCCCAGTATTCCCATATTCCCAATATCCAACAAAAGAACCAAAAACCCGATTATTTTTTTTTTACAATTAATTATGTAAATATTTTGCCTAGTATAAGGATTCCCTAAAGATTTCCCCAGTATTCAAAACAGTACAAATTCATTAAAACTTAGTTTGAAAAATATACTATTGGACTTTCTGAGTAATTTTTAATTTAGCCAAATTCAAAACCTTTTACCACTTAATAATTTTAAAAAATTCAAAAAACTTAATGATATTTGCACGATTAAGCCAACCTTGCTTAATGTAATAATTAAAGGTAGGATAAGCCATGAATTAAAAATACCAAAAACTATCTCGAATAAAATGATAAAGTACACTTTAAAGAGAGTAAGTTTTGGAAAAAAATAAAAACGCAATCAAATTTATCGAATATTTGTATAACTCGTATATACTTTTCCTGGATGCAGTTTTTTCCTCTTGCTTAATAAGTAACGCGGACTCGGCCTTCGCTTGGATTTTCTCTGCTCCTTCTTTTACCTTTGCTAGTAGACCTATTCGATTACATTATACATGGTTTATATTCGTCATAATACTTACTACCAATCTACACTATTTTCAAAGCACCACAACCAGACTGAATCCTCTTAGAAGCAATTTCATTTTACCACATATTTCCACACAATACAATGCACCAGTCACATAGTAAATCGTTGAAGTTGAAAGTAAACTTACAAGTCTTGATAGAGAAAGCATGTACAATATTTGCTCAGATGAACAGTGTTGCAAAGGTAATAAAGATTAGACCAAGAATAGTAATGAAAAAGAAAGCGCTCCGTCTGCTTACCAAACTTACCATGCTTGTCCTTGTCCTTGAGAATCCTTTCCATGTCTCCAGCTTTATCTTTGACCTTTCCAAAGAAATCTGGAGAAACGTCCGCATAAAAAGTATTTGTGAAAATTAAAATTAATTGCACAGTAGCAATAAATTACAAGCAACACATTTTTTTCAAAACAGCCCAATTTTAAAAAACAATCTTTTAAATGGGAAATAGCTTGCCTGCAATTTTCTTCTGAGCATCCGGACTGTCGGAGTGCGTGAGTCCCAGGATCTTACAATACTCCGTCTGACTAATGAGTCCTTGAGCTTCTAATGTAGACGGACTGATTGCACTGTACTCTTCATTCAAGAGCTGAATGATTAAAGCCTCTACATCAAAGAAGCAAATATGGGACTCGGGATCATTTGCATTTGTTCTCAAGCCTTGAATGACTAGAGGCGGGATTCGTGTACGATTATGATCCAGCGGATCTGCCGGAGTATGGTTTCCGGGTTGGTGTAAATGATGAAGTCCTCTCTGCAAGCGTACCCCAAATACACTAATTTTTTATTACTATATAATTATTACCGAAAATTATCCAATATACATCTATTGTAACTATCACTGCATAAAATAGAACAGAACGTTACCGATCTATTTATACATTACGCACCTGTGCAGCATGTCTAATGGCAGCTAAATTTCTGGATCTAAGACCCCGGAAGAAATGAACGGCTGGATTCGCCAGAAGATCCGACGAATTCTGTAAAGTGTTTCCGTTCTCATCACATGCTTGTAAAACATCAATGCCAGACATTCCATGAAGAACACGATCTAAATTCCCAGTTTCCATCTGCCACACGTAAACCGTCCCGTCTGAGCATCCGATAATAAGAAAGTCATCCAATGGTCGGAACTTTATGGAAATGATCGGGAATAAATGACGGGATGCAAGAAGAACACATTTACTCTCGCGAAGACTTAGAAGAGCTGCTGAGTGGTCCGAAGACACAGAGCAAACTGTCTGTTGAATTCTTGCCTACAAAAATATTTAACCAGTCAAATATTAGGTACCTACCTACATTCTATATAAACTGGCATGTTTTATAAATTGGCAAAATATCTACCCAAAATTATACGTTATTCTTATTGCAAATAGCTGGATAGTTTTAGCTTACGCTGGTTTCATTGGGTGGAACAAGAATTTGAGTTATTTCTCCAGAGTGGACACAAAATCGATGCACTAGCTCACACTTGACGATATCCCACAAAATCACGGAAAAATCTCGCCCACCAGAAACCAGGAATGCTGGGTCGTACCTTGGATGAACTCCATGGGGATAAACTAGACAATTTACTTTACCCTTGTGACCCAGGAGGAGATGATGAAGCGGCCATTCTATACAATAATCATAATATGATATATATTCAAATACGATGTATGTTATACACATACATCGTATCATCACCGACGACTAATGAAAATTAGTTGTAATTCAGTCCGTTCTTTTAATCTGATTTAATTTAAAACCTTCGTATTGTTGATGCCGTCCGTGAAGTAAATGAAGCATGATGGTGTGCGTGGCCGGAACGACGACGATTGAACCATCTTCCCGTCCACAAACAAGTCTTGACTGCTGCGCTAAATAAATACTGCAGGTCAGAAGAGGTCCACGACATTCATCCGTATCCTGAAACATTGTTAAAAGTTGGAGCGCTATTAATATAATCGCAAAATCAGACATTACAGTTAAGAATAATCCTGTTTTGTCAAACTGCTAAACAAAGCGATTTGGTTTAACACTTTCTTGAGAAAATCTAATAAAAAGTTTGACATCCATGCACCATTTCTTGTTTGGCAAACTTTCCTATTTTGATAGTTCAAGAAGTATAAATAAAAAACGTACAAACTGATCTAAAATCCCTGGAGGACAAGGTTTGAGTAAATCCCAAGCAGCTTGAAGACTACTGGTGACAGTTGGTGGGAATTCGGGCGGTCGGAAGTTTTCATCTTGCTTGAGTTGACTCAGCTGATTATTGGTGACTTCTGGAAGAATCCATAAAACTAATTTGCCACTCACGTCTCCTCGAAGAAGAATCTTTTGTCCTCCTATGGATGTGTATATGACAGAGGGTGCAGCTACTAATGGTTTCGCTGATGGAACTCCGATGATACAATAACAGAATGGATCTTCCCTCAAAGCATGCTTATGGAAATCCTTTGATTCTACGATGCAGCTGTGGACAAATAAAAAGATTATAATAATATAATAGTAATCACAAAATCAATATCGATGGAATAGAAGATAGAAGGAGAGCAAGTTCTTCTGCTTAACTCTCTAAAAAAAATATAGAAAAACCGCTACCTCAAAAACCTTATTTTATAGGAGCAATGTATGCCACTTACTTGCTAGGTAATTTAAATAAATATGATTTCCCCGACACTCCCCACACCACGACACGGTCTGGAGCCAAAAAATTACCACCAAACCACTTCTCATTTGTGGGCGCTTTGACTTGTGCGAGTACAGAAAAATCCCCTGCGTCGTAAATCTATGTATAATCAAGAAGTTGCCTTATTTTACACACGTACATTACATCAAAAATGAATGTACACTACATAATAGTCAATTCTTAAACCTAGGTAATAACATGTGACATGCCAGAATAACAAGTGCACAAATTAACCTGCCAAACATTCCAAGTGACAATAAGTACAGTTCGATTGTTATAAATACAGCAAACCAGCTGAACTGCATTTCGTAGACGAATTTGCTTTGACTCATTTTCAAAGAGTAGGGATCTGTCACGGAACTCTGCCTCATTGATTGTCCATACTTTAACTGTTCCATTTATTGTCAGGGCCAGAATTACATCGTCTAAAACCAAAATAAATACAAAAGTAATAAACACAATTAGTAACTGATACTGTAAAAGTATGGGCGTTTTTTGGTATTATCTATGCTAACTTATACCGTATGCAACAAATGCTGCAATATACGCTCGCTCACCTAATTTTTTATTTGGTCTTAAAACATGGAGAGCGCTCACCCAGTCTGGATTGACATGAGAATGTAAACTAATAACTATTTCTAACGTGACCGGATTGACCAAACACACATCTGGATAGTACCCTGTACAGAATATCAATGGATCTTGATTGAATGCTAATGTGTAGGGTTGCAGACGCGTGTGGGTCACATTTGTTTTATGACTTGAAGTTTCTAAGCATCTTCCATCCAGAGAGTCCCAGTTACACAGTTCTCTATTTTTCAAAACAACATTTAACAAAATCAAAAACAAATACAGCTAACTTTTAATAAGCTGATTCGACTAGGTAATTCAAAGGTTGAAAATGCCAACTGCCATCAAACTAAAAAGAAACATTTTGCAATAATTACTAAAATAAGATCAAAACAACACCTAAAAATATGCATATATTGTCTTTTAACAAAACGTACCCATTTTCTGAAGAACTAACAATGAGATCCGTTGAGGAACTGTTGAGTTTAATATAGGCGAGAGCAAGGATGGCTCCCGAATGGCCGATCAAAAAACACCTGGGAGTGATCTGTCAGTACATAAATATTTACATACACAGTAATTAACAGTCTAATTCTCGCTAATAGTCAAATTTTTAGCACACACTTATCATCAATTCATCATCATTATTTTAATTTTATTGCTGTTCCAATGTCAAATCTAGATAATAAACGACTCGTTATCATTAAAATATTATTCATTTCAACACTTTAACCAACACTAAAAGTTCCGAGAAAACTAAACTGAAAAAATTATGAGTTGGCATATTCTAAATTTTAATGATAATCATGTTAGTTAAAAATTCAAACGGGATTTTCAAAGTAATAATAAGTGCATCAAAACAGTTTAAACAGGTATGCAGCACCGTGTGGATAATTTGGCTGCGGTTAGAGGGAAAGTTTATTGCTCATCTGATCAAATATACTTGACAGATATGTTTTGCATTTTTAGTACGGCATCATGTAAAATAGATAATAAAATAAATTAAGTTATAGGCCGACTTTTGACGTGCAACCTAATCCAAAACTAAAAACCTATTCAGAAAAAGAGTCCCAAACAAATGGACAGGATCAATGAAACCGCTCTAAATCGAACGCGGTGAAAACAATACCAACTAGAACTAGAGTAGCAATTAACGTCATTAGTATAAAGTCCACAAAAAAAAACCCGAGGTCTTCAAAATTAAACTAATGGGCTGTATTTCTTTTCTTTACTGCTAGTCAATTTGTGACTTACAATGTTCACAGCCAATCAAAATCAGATAATTAACCATAATTAGTACTCCTCACGTTCAACGTTCCACTAGTAAATGGTAAATTAATATTAATTAGATCACGTCAACAGGAAATGATAAAATCTACAAATCACAACAACCACATGCAGCAAGTGCGTAGTTAACTACGCATATTTGTGCCATCATTGATCATATTACAATATAAATAAATAATTTATTATTGTAAACAGTCATCATCAGTATTTACAATGATAACTATTTAATACAAAACAATAAATAAACGTGAGTAAGGAATTTTCTTCTGTCTATGTTCTAGACTTTTACAATCGACTGACCGTGAAATTAAACATAATAAAATGAATGTAGATGCTACAGATGACAGACGTTGGACGTAGTCGCAATGCTGACATAGCTGACATACCCACATTCCTAATAATTTATTAAATATTCCGTCAGCTGCAAATTATTAAGGTATTTATTTTGACTCTTTTTAACTTTACCTCAAATTCACTGCCACTTCCCCCCTGTCCCGCTCCGGTTCGTGTCACGTCCCATATACAAATGTGACCATCTTGACATCCCGTGACGATACAGGACAAGTCTGGACTAGCAGCAATACAATTGATGGCATGAGTGGGGGCATCTTTACCCCATAAAATTATCGGCACTACAAGTCCAGCAGACGTTGACATTTTTCATGAATTATTTTATAAAAATAAATCAGGTTACACGTACAACTAAATTAAAAAAAATCACTCCCTTCTCTTCGGTCCACACTCACATATGTACACACACACACAACGCTTTGTCCAAATCAAAAGTTCTTTACAGTATCACAATAATTTATTCACAATTCCACGATTCACAGACAGTTGACAGTTGAGTGTTGAGTATGTAAGTACAGACAAAAATTTTAACTTTTAAAAACTAAGTTTCATTTCAAGTATGAAGTAGTTTGAGTTCCCATTTCCAGCGTCTTCCTTTCCTTAACTCTTTAACTTTTCACATGTAATTAAAAATCCCTTATAGCTCATAAACAAAAGAACAGTCGTTAGCTCTAACTATCTTGAATTTTTCTTGAATTTACAGTGAGAACCACAAGAACATACCTAGGTACCTATATTACTATACAAAAGTCAAAAGTACTTGAGTTCCGTGAGAGAGAGGAATTTAAGCTAAGCAAGTATTCTTGTTTGGAAAAACCTAATAAACTAATAACCTAGTCTGACTAGTGACAGAGACAAGTGCCTCGTTCAATTGCCAGTACTTTTAAGAAGTTGTTCATTTGATGATTTGATAGTGAAGGGTACGGTGAATGGTGAATTGAGTGGTTCGAGTACTGTCTGGGTCTTTAATATCAGCCTTTTAAAGAAGATTGGGTACCCAGGTACTTTAAAAACCTGTGTATCTTTAACTCTTTCCCTTCCCAGAGTGCTGCCCTAGTCTAGTCTAGTCTGACTTGACTAGATGATTAAGACTTGACTAGACTTTTCGTCTTTTTTGGGCCCCTTGACTTGACTAGACTAGACTTGCAAAAGACCGAGACAGAACTGCCTAGACTAGACTAGACACGATTTTCCCCCATGTTAAGGCTAGCTGAATAGACTAGGCTTGACTAGGGTAGCTTTTGTGTTCACTCGACTAGACTAGACTAGCTGCATTGGACTTTAGACATTACTAGACTAGACTAGACTTGACTAGCAAAAATTATGGGCAACTGCCTTGCTTTCGTGCTTTCCCCTTTCCCATTATTCATTATAATCATAAGACAGTACAAGAATTTAAATTTTGGCGGTCGCTATTGATTTTGAAAGCCGGGGAAATTCAAAGGACTTTGTACAGAGAAAGAACCCGCAAAAAAGAGCCATAAAATAACTCACAACACTCATGACCGTTGACCGTTACATCTATGCTTCCTTTCGTTCCACTTCCGGTTCCGATCCGAATTTCCTCGCTCGAACTCAGTTCGGTTTTTTTACGGATTTCAAGCAATTATACTTAATACTATTTCCTTCCACATTCTACATAGAATAAACAGCAAAAAAAAGAGGTGTGTAAATGTATGTAGCAGTAAAGTTCCCAGAAATTGTCAATTACCTAGTAAAATTCCACACCACTAATCACCGTCGCCTCTCCAGTTGCCAGTGAACGTTCAACGTTTGATGTTTAATTTGCTGCCCCCTGGTTTATTCCTTATTACTGCCCTATGCAACTGGTAATACATGGGTACTCAGTAAATAAAATTAAGTAATTAAGTATATAGTTCCTTTCCTATGAACTCATGCCTTTTCAAGAAAACAATTTAGCGTTACAGCAACCGCCTTACGATTAGTAGAGTAGTTTAGCAGGGGTAAAAGCAATATCGCTTGATTGCCACTAACTTGCTTACTAGCCTTTGTTATAAACTGAGAACGGATGTATGCATGAATTCCCGTTTATTATTGTTTCCTTTTTTAAATGTAATTATGATACGGTACGTACGTACGACCTACATTATGCAAAAGGTTAATTAGGTATATTTAAATATACAGTTTTCATTGACATTCATAAATAGATAGGGAGTAACTTTATTCATGCCAATATTCGGAGGGAGACATTCCTTTTAAAGTGCTATTAAAAATAAATATTGGTAGGTACATACGTCATCCGGTACTACTCGTAGTCGTAGATCCAAGTTTGGAAAGAAAAAGGTAGGTAGGGTGTAAATGTCAAATGCATTCCTCTTGCCTCTTGCTCTGCTTCACCAGATGCAGATGCTGCTTCCCGAAAAATGCCAAAAGTATTATTACTGATACGACTGTTACAGTCACAGCCAGCAGTCTAAAGTTATGGGTAAATTTTAGATTAGAGGTGTGTAATAGAAGTAGAATAATTCATAAAATTATAATGCACTTACAGTACCAACCTCGATTTATGTATTTTTAAGTTCCTAGGTTGTGGAGTTTTAATAAGTAGGTATGCTGAATGTTGAGTTTGATAAGTATTTATTTTTTATTATCAAACAGAGTGAAGCATGCATTGGAAAAACAATAAATATATAAGAATCTATAACTATATGTAAATGGAGTTAAATAACAAAGAGGTTCCATATATCCAAGAATCTAGTTTTAGCGCTACTGTTATAGTAATTACTAATTTTGTAACTCAAAAATCCACTTGCCTCTCTTCTAAGGATTTGGCTATCCTTAAGCTCGCTGGCAAATAAGTAGACCACAAATGTGTGGAATTAGCCTCCCCTTTAGTAGATAAATGAAAAAAAAAGTTAAAAGAAGCAAAAGACACGGCCTTTCATTTCCAATCATGGTAGTACACAGTAATACATACAATTAAATGATTAAACCGAGCTATACGTAATAATCTAATTGATATTCTCTGCAGCATTCGAATTCGGGGAATTACTTTAACTTCCTTTTACTCTCTGGGACTGGGTGAACTGAACCTGAATGTGAATCTGAACCGAACACTGTCAGAGTGACTGAGCAGGAGCGCCTTTTTGCCCTTTAGAAATCCTGACAGAATGGCTAAAGGCTTCCAGCAAATTCACTGAGTAAGTGTACAAAACACAAAAAAACTACATGTTGGTACGTATATGGCTACAAACTCCATGTCCATACCGTCCGTCCTGCTTTTCAATTTTTGGAATTTAATCGCATTAAGTTGCTACATATTATTTTTCTATATTTTTAATGCATTTCCCTGGCTTCTTGGTTGGTTTGGCTTTGGAATTTATGTTTGTGTGTCCTGGGTGTTTGTGTTTGTGCAGTTGCAATTTTTTGGCAGTGGCTGGCGGATTATCTGGATATCGATACTTGGGTCGGTGTGTAGTGTAGATTGTGGATTATTGTGTAGTCTGGCGATTAGTCTTTTTATTCAGTGTGGGAAGTGGACTGAAACTGAGCCCGGATTACGGCTCTGTTCCCTCTTGTTTGTTTTTCTTTCCTGGCTGGCGAGAGTTCGTGTTGGGTTTGGATCCTTCTGGGGGATAAATAGTGATATATATGAGGAGATATGCTCTTGAGAAAGTGAAGGAAACGTAAAGCCCCGGTTAGTTTACCCACAAGCTATCTTCAAATTTAGCTTAGTGATCCAGTTCAAAAGCGTGAAAACCCTTTTCGAAACGGTAATATATCCACTTTTACATCTTTTGGAAAATTGTAATTTCTTGTTTTGACCTTTTTGAAAGTGTTAGTTACTAGTTCTGAATGTTTTTGAAAATTTTTATTTCTATAGTTTTGACCTTTTTGGTATCTTGTTTTGATATTTTTGAAAACGCTAATTTTTTATTTTGACCTATTTGAAAGTTTTGTAAAACTAGTTTTGATTGTTTCTGAAAATGATAATTTCTTATTTTGGCCGTGTTGAAAAAATTAAGTTGTACATAGAGCACACGCTTTTGTAAAGCATTCTTTCCATGGTTTCCTGGTTCCGAAGAAGTAAAAAGATATAATAATTAAACGTCAGTTTCTAAAATGGTTAGTTTAAGGTGCATAAGTGAGTAAGCATGAGATCAATGAGATGTAATGGCAGCAAGTAAGAAACTGAATGCGCCAAGGTGACTGATCTACGAGTTACGGTACATGTATGTGATGACATAGTAAAACTGTAGCAAGTCGAGGCGAACGCCGAGCATAGCAATCAACATGAGAAAGAGATTGCAAGAAAAGCTGAACAAAGGAAGCATAAGAGAATAAAGAGAAGAAAATATTGTAATACTAAAATATGAGCAATCTTTGCAAAATCTCGAGAATTACGAATTAAGTACGAATTATTTATGTCAAGACATAGATCCTGGCTTTAGAGGCAAACTGACGCTTATCATTTCAAGATTTCTTCCCAAGCGCGCATACTCACAGCAAAACTTTACAAGAAAGCGTGAGATTTTTAAAACGTATAAAATGCAAAATGGCTAGGCGTGTACCTACATACCTACCTCTGTACTTCTGTAAAAAAAAATGTAGGTAAATGTGCATTTGAGGCATTTGCCAAGTTATTAACAGAAATACTTATGGGAAAGTACGCTCGTTTCTTTTTAGAAACTTGTAAAAACACGTTCTGTACTCTTCAAAAATCAGGTATAAAATGTGACATATAAGTAATTTTAAAAAAAAACGAAATAGTCAAAATATCTTAATGCAATTTCCCACGTTAAATCTGGCCTTCACTAAACATTTTGGCAGGTTTTGGTCGTAGCCTTATAAGTATTAACCTATTAGGAACTGGGGAACCCTAGAAAGAATACTTAACAAAAGTGTTTAATTCTATAAATAAGCTTTTCCAAAACGGTCAAACCTAGTAAATAACACTTTTTCAAAACAGTCAAAACTAGTAAATAACACTTTTTCAAAACAGTCAAATCTAGTAAATAAAACTTTTTCAAAATGGTCAAAAAAACTAGAAATTACTATTTTCCAAAACAGCCAAAACTAAGTATATTACCGTTTCGAAAAGGTTAAGTTTTTTTTTTAATATTCTTAGGATATAAAGGACGTGGAATTCCAAGAAAAAAACTACCACTTGGGAAAATGGCAAATCTCAGATGTAGCGGCCCCTGGTTAGACTGCAATAATGCATGTGTACGGCTAGGAACCAACCGTATGGAATGTCTGTAATGCTGTCTGTGATTGCTCGAGATCTTTGGGGTGATTGAGGGATGGCAATTGTGAAATTAGGTGAATGAATGGAAAATGGAACTGTCTTTGGTGCGTTGGTGTTGTTGTTCTTGGGATTATTGTTATTGTTATGGCTTGTGATCCTATGAGATGTCTTATGCTCAGTGCTCTTCTGGCTTTTCCGCGTTTCAATCATAAATACTTGTGTCTTCTGTCCCTGTCTCCCCAAAAACAAAGGGAAATGAAATTGTATTGGAATTTTGGAGTTGAAGACAGCGCAGTCGTGTCCTAATGTTCCTACAGATGTACTCATCGTGGGTGAAGTAGGATTGTGTCGTAAGTCCAGCTCTCGCTAGTAAAATGATTGTGACCAGAAAAAGTCCAAAGTGCCCTTTAACCTTTTCTAAACGGTGAATTTTTTGAAATTGTTAATTTCTCGTTCGAATTAACCCTTTTTGAAAGTATTTTTTCCCGTTTTTGGTCCTTTTAAAAGTGTTAATTTCTAGTTATGGTCTTTTTAAAAACGCTAATTTCTAGTTTTTAACCTTTCTGAAACAATTAATTTGTAGTTTTGACCTTTTTGGAAAGGCTAATTTCTAGTTTTTGGCCTTTCTGAAACAGTTAACTTGTAGTTTTGACCTTTTTGGAAAGGCTAATTTCTAGTTTTTTGCTTTTTTGAAAACCTACATTTGTAAACAAAACACTTTTATAAAGCACTCTTTCCATGGCTTCCCAGTTGCGAATAGGTTAAAGCTAGATTTTGACGTAAGTCCCGGTCCCGATACAATCACGCTTTTCTCAATATCTTTGCAAAATGTGTAAAAATGACTGACAAAAATTTGTAAAGACTTGCGTCACAATGCTTCTTGACCCACGTTGTGTACTATTGTGCCGTGACTCTGATTCTCTGATTTACTTTCATCTTCTCCTATTTTCTATTTATTTACTTTTTTTTCTTCTTTTTCTTTTCACTTTTCTTGTAGCTCCCAGCTTTGTCTCCCACTTTTTCGAATCTCTGTGCTCCAAGCTCAATTCAACTGTCGTCCTCGTCCTCGTCCTCGTCTTTTTTTCTTCTTTATTTTTCGGCAACAATTTTTCAATCTTACTTCTTCTCTATCTTTCTGTTTCTGCTTTCTCCCATATTGCCCTATGCCTCTCCACTCTCCGCCCAGGTCTTACTCCAGAAAGTCAACAGGAAAACTAAACAAACAATAGCTATGTATGTTCGTAGATATTATTTTTTGTGACAAGGACCACCTTCCTTTATTACACAATAAAATGCAATAGGAAAAAATTCATTCTTTGTCCTTTCATTTATTTTGACAGTGTTTTCTAAATTAGTAGTAAAGACAATAATTTTTGAAAATGTTTTTTTAACTTGGTCCTTTCTTTAATACACAGGTTTGTCAAAAATGTTGGCAATAAAATTAAATGTGCATACTTACATAGGTATGTGCAAGTAATATGTATTTTTGAGTATTTGTTTGTAGCCTGAAGGACAGCATTGTGACTGTTCTGAAAGGGAAGATGGGACGTGAAAGATGTTCTGCGTTTGTTTTTCCTTTGTTTGTCCCTGGCATTATATTTTGGACGGGGAGATGGTGTCCGGAGTCGCTAGATGACACATTATCTGTTGTGAAGGAAGATCATAAAAATATATATTTTTGGACGTGGATGCTGGAATGCCGCTCTACATTTTCCCTTCTTCTCCTGTCGACCCTCGTCGTCTCCGTCTTTGTCTTGGCTTTTGTCATTCATTATGAGAGTGATGGTTGATGGTGGGCTGATTAGGAGACTCACTCACTCACTGCACACAGTCTAAGCCAGAGAGATCTGCTTTCTTTTCTTTTGTCCATGAACACACTTTATCAGTCTGCATAAGCCAGACGAAACCATGCACCGCACTTTAAGCACTAATCTCAAAGTCAGTAGCGTATTCAGTCCTAAGAAGTCAATGGAGTAGGCAATAGGGCAATGGTGTGTAGTTTTAATAGCAAAATTTATTTCCAATATCAAATTGTTTTTAACATTGACCAATTCGTTAAAATGTCTGTTTTTCAAAGTTGAAGTCCTTGAAGAACTTACTGTCACATTAAAAAAAACATGTTTTGCCATGCAAGCAAAAATGCATTAAAAAAGCCGTGGCTTTTTGAATCAGCTAAATTCTTGCAGGCAGCAGTTTGTAAACAGACGGATTATAAAAATCACTTTCAAAATTAGCCAAATCTATAACGATGCACTTTTCAATAGTACAAGCTTACAAAATGCTGTTTCAGAATTGAAGAATTCTTTTAGAAACCGCCTTTTAAAAAGCAAACCTGTGTGAAATTGTTTTAAACCCTTTTCAAATTGGAAAATTCTAGAAAAGTACTTTTAAAATAAACCTGCTTACAAAATGTGTTTTTTCAAAATTGTCCAACTCTTGCAAAGTCTATTTTTAAAAAAACGCATTTTCTAAAATGGCTTTTATAAATCGGCTTATTTTTTTAGAATCTTGAATTCGTAAATCAGCACAGTTTCAAAATTCGCCATCAAAAGAATTCTATGCGAATTCTAGCATGACGTTGGCATATACATACCTAGCTATACTTTTGAAATCGACGTAATAATACAGAACTTGTACGTATAGGTACCTACAGAACGTATTTTCAGAATTAACGAATTCATGAATAATTTACGCTTTAAAAAACACATGATTTAAAATTCCCTTTTAAATTCTACCTACGAATCCTGCTTTTTTTAAAGTGGCACATTATCTAAACTGCTTTCCAAAACTTGAAAACTATACTTTCTGTTAAAAACATTGACGTAATTGAAAAAGACTATCTATATGTGTAGCTTTTCAAAATGTTCAGATTCTTTAGAAGAATCTTAATTTTCAGACTCGCAACTTTTGAGCCTACATAATATGTGTAAGTTAACATTTTTGGGGTGTGAAATGCATAAGGAAAAGATGTTTAGCTACGCCACTTGTAGAGATGCCAGAGTTGCAATCTGTATTTTGGATTTGGCTTGGCTCTTGGCTCTCCGTCTCATTCTGATGCGGGCTCTGGCTCTGAAGTTGAAGTTGAAGCTGGCTGTGGATGTGTGGGCTGTGGATGATAATACACATGTCGTCTGTGTAAATACAATTTGTCCCAAGTCCACTGTATGCTTAGTTGCAATGTGTCCCAAGTCCAGTCTCAGCTTAACTGCAATATGTCCCAAGTCCTTATAATGGAAAATATCATTATGTGACAAAACTAGTA
>JAQFZC010002655.1:0-21973 GCA_034695205.1 Dicyrtoma fusca
GGGGCTTTATTTCAATTTTTCATTCGTAGCATGGGGCTCTATTCGAGACTGGGGCTCTATTCGAGACTGGGGCTCTACTCGAGCATATACGATAAGTCAATTGGGAAATAAATAGGAGAAATGTAGTGTCGCTAGTACAGTGGAAAAAATACAGAAAGCCCTGCAAAGAGATCTAACTATCTATAAGTTATACAACAGCAATCCTTTGCACTAACGTTTATTTTGAGTCATTTCACAGAGAAAATTCAAAGCAAACTGTCTTTGAAGTTTGAACGCTTTCACCGGCGAGTGTGTATAATAACAATAAGGAGTGCACGCAGAGTACTTAAAGGGCTATAGTCAATAGTCACCACTTGTGAACTAAAAGGCTTTTTTGTCTAAGCATGGCCCCTGGAGCACTAATTCCCAATTTTGGGAAAGATGTCGTAATTGGAAAACATTCGTATTTACTTACATTAGAAAAAATGTAGTTTTGCCGTTTTGTATTCTTTCTTGACTCCAATAAAATTGATGTATCTGAATAATTGAAACTGACTAATACTAATAATACAACGTCGGGAAAGGACGAGTTTTAACTATTTTGTTGAAGTAGAAAAAAAAGCAAGAAATCCTACGTTGCCGTGCCGTGTAGTCGTATCGTAGTCCGTCAATGACTTCCGCGGATCCCATCAACATTAAAATTTGTTTAAAAGTATTTTTATTTTTATTACGAGAAAGCTAAAAATAATTAATTAATTTCAAAAGTATTTAGTTGAGAAAAAATAAACTGCCATATATTTTAGTTGCAGAAGTTTTTTTTTTGAAACGGATCCAGATCAACTTTTGTTTCCAATGGAAATAATATTTTTAATTTACTGAGTGATTCCCTATTGCATTGCTGTAATATTTTATTTAAACATATGAATGTAACGATGTATGTAGGTACTTTATTGATCAGTTTTTGTAAAGAACAGTAATATCATATGTATAGCCAATCCGATGAATCAAGTAACCATGTGCACGTACAAGAGGCAACCATACTAGCTTGTTCAAATACATATAAAAATGAAATGCAGAAAATGAGAATGAGACGTTAGCTGATATCGTAATAAATTATTTGGTTACAAATAACTAGAAAGAGTGAAAACTGTCGGGTTGTATTCGACAAACCACCTCTATTACCCTCCACATCAACAATGGGCATTACAGTTACAACAACAACAACGTACCTATTTACTTAAACACCGACGAAGAGCAACACTATAACGTAATCCACTTGTGGGGAATGTCTTACAGGCGATATATGGGGTATGATTCAAAAAATATTTGGGGGCACTTCTTAACTTTTTCGAAACGGTACTAAGTACATATATGTATCTGGTTTTACAGCTTGTTGAAAGTGTGAGTGCTAGTTTTAATCGTTTTTGAAAATGTTAATTTCTTGTTTTGATACTTTTAAAAGTATTAGTTACTAGTTTTGAATGTTTTTGAAAGTGTTGATTTCTAGTTTTGACGTTTCTAGAAATGTTGATTTCTAGTTTCACACGTTATTGAAAATTGTAATTTCTTGTTTTGACCTTTTTGAAACTGTCAATTTCTCTTTTTTAATGCTTTTGAAAATTTAAAAATGCATTTTTTAGTCTTGAGAGTTTTAAAAAAGTTAATAGTATGTTAAAAGCACTTTTGTAAAGCATTCTTCGCACGGTTTCGCAGTTGCGAATAGGTTTAGGACATTATATTTACAGGCAATCATTTGACCTTGATTTCCTTGGGTTAATTATGTCCTTGTACGACGATGTCCAGTAGAAAATAACGAGAATTGGGTGGTGTCATTCAAGCCAATGTCAAGTAACCCATCCTGCCATAAATTGTCCTGCTTTTACAAGTGACTCTCTGCACTTACTGTAGATTTTGGTCTTATACTGCTTAGTTTTTTCATATGGTGAGACTGTGTCATTGTTTCCTATCTTACTTTCTTGGCTGTTTTTGGAATCTGAATTAAGGTAATTAGATTAGGTAATTTATTACCTAATTAATTAGACATATGTAAATAAAACACATACCTATGTCCCGTTGTCACTGATAGCATTCAGACTACGTTCGCCAAAGTCAATAAGTTCAAGTTTGATGTAATGTAAAATTGTGATACATATTTCTAATTATGTAGTACCATCTAAATGCTAATAAAAATATGTATGTATTATGATCCATAATGCTGATTTGAAATTACTAATATACATATGCTGCTTGCCAACAGCAACTAAAACATAGCAGTACGATAGTACAATAATTACGATTAAGAAAAACCGCAACTTGAGGAGATTCTTGCGCAATCATTTGATTTTTTGATTTTTATGTACGTCTCCCATGGCGAAGACCAGCCATGAATTTTGATAGATTTTTCAGTCCAGTTTTTTCGGCATCTTTCATTCCTTTCCTATGTATCTGCTCTACTTTAAGTTCCACAAAGGTATCCACAGGAATCTAATGATGCTGTGATAGAGAAGACAGTTTATTACAGAGGGAAACAAGGCGTCTCTACCATTGCCATTGATGCTATTATGCCCATACTTGACGGAATACGCTTGACATTAGCCATAAATACCTTCTTGGATGGATCTAACACAAAATGCAGCTGCCAGCTGCACATAAGTACAAACATGTTATGCAGTTTGCAAACATTTAAAATGAACTGGTTTTTCATTGTGCAAGGTACTCCACACATTACGAGTGACTAAACTATAAGGTGTTATCTAGAAACTTATATTTAGGCACCCCCAATATTGTATACAGTTAATACATACTATATTACATTATATTAGCATAATATACCTATACCTATACTTTAATGTATTAAAAATGGTCAACATAAAAATAAAAATAAAACTGGAATTGAATAAAAATAACTTTTTAATGCAGTGCACGCACTTCATGCTTATTTTTATATACTACCCAGGAATGCAAAAATAAGACGAGGGGAACCTCTTTGCATTTTTCAGTTTGCAGTTTGCCACAATGCCACCGTTCCAAGTGCAATTTAAGATTCAAATCTTGCGGCATTAATTTTTTATGCTCTGGTCAGTCTTGCTATTTCTATTTCTTATCGATTTTTGATTTTTCCTAGGTATATGTAGTACTATTACTATGTACCATCCTTTTGATTTTTATTTAGTGTGTGTGTGTATAGCAATAGCGGCTGGAGATACTCTGGATGATATTATGGAGTAAGGTATCCTGTTTGAAATCTTTGAAACTTTGAAACCAGCAACATAAAGAACGACGCTGCTTCAAAGTCCAGATACATTTTGGTTTAAGCTTCTTTTAATGATCGCAGATTCTAATCTGTAGTTAATTCTTCCAGCGTGCATGTATAATTGATGTATTATTCTTCCAGTTGACAGTTGCCTTGCACACACATGTTCGTGACTATGGCCTCTGGCTATGGGCTACATATATGTATGGTTGTAAATCTTGTAAGTCCAAGATACACAATACACACGTAGGCATATGCTATGCCAATGAAGTAAAGTATACTTGAGTCTGTAAACATGCTTTCAGCTTTCCTTCCACGTGAAATGCAGAAGGTAAAAAATGAAATTGCTTCTCCTGTACGATGACAATCATTAAATAAATGATGATGTTGAACTGACTGAGAAAAAAAGAACGTGCTAAAGGAGGGAGAAAAAAATGTTTCCTATAACTTTGCCAATTATGTATCCTACACGGAGTGTTATTAAGTTCTTTTTGTCTGTCTGTCTCACTCCATTCTCTCTCTCTCTCTCCAAACAAGATTTTCCTTTCAAATGCAACGAGTCTTTATTACTGAATATTTATTAATGTCATCGAAAAATTGAGGAACAAGAAAACGTGCTCATTCTTTCTGCACTGCATTACGTCAGTCAAATTTGAAAAAAAGAGCAAAAGAGCAGAAAACAAAAAGACATTATTTTCCATGTTCACGACTCTTTCTTGTGTCTGCGAGTATACATAAGCACACCCATACATCACGTCTTCTACAATGCTGGTTAATTTTCAAGGACTCCCTGTTTAACTTTGAAGTTTTCAACAACAAAATTTTTAACAATATATATATATTTTATTTGAAAAAAAAAGACGAAATATTTTGGCCTCCACTATAGATTTTTGGTAGCTGAACATGCACACAGAACAGACAAGCTAAAAGCCCACTGAACGTCTTTACTGAGTAATTCTTTTGTGCACGGAGGGTGACAGCAACAACAATGACATTAACATCAAAATCATCACACAAATTCAGCACCCACTTAATTTGTGTAGAACTATGGACATTTATTCTGTCCAGTTGATGTTAACATTGATTCCCAAAAGAACCATCTTTCTGGACTCAAAATACAAGGCAACACCCACAATTTATGGTGTAGCAATAAAAATCTCGGTAAAAATAAACGCGAATCTGCATCAATTTCCTTTTCAGTGATTTTAATGATAGAACCAGTATATATGTCGGTAAATAATGTTCATATGTAGGTAATACAGTTATGTGCACATGCACTCACAAAAGACCAAACTTCATCAAACTGGATTTTGAATGTGAATTTAATAATAAAATTGTATCTTCAGTTACAGTAATTACTGCGCCTACTATTTCTACACACAAAATACATTTATGTATATGCACACTTACACTTATATAGTTACAAATTACATGGCGTTGGTGTTCCTACGAAATAGTCACCTTCAGTTTCATATTAGTAAAAAAATATTAACAAATAATAATAAAAAAAAAATGTCACAGTCATTGGAGCCTACGTATAACACAATGTTTTTTTTTCTTCTTTAAATCTTGTCAGTTTTTGTATTGACATTCGTTTTATCAAAAAGGCAATGAATAAGAAATAAAATATTACAATTTACAAAAATCCGGCGAGGTACTTACATCTACATTAGATTTGAAGCTAGGGCCCACAATTTTCTTAAGCAATATGGTTTCCTTCTACCAATATTATTAACATTATAGTAATACAGGTTACATGGTCATAGTAATACTTACGTGGAAATTCACACACGATTTTTTAAAGTTCCAATTTTATTTAATTATTATTGTGTTTCTAATACTGTCGTATTCAGATCGATTATTTTAATTTCAAAAGAATTTAGTAGTAGCACATTTAATAGTGGGCTCTCTTTCAATATAGTACCAACAACTAATTATTAATAATCAATAATCGTATATTATGTATTATCAAAAGCGGTAGTTTTTCTCTTGCGTTTCTAAGCAAAGTCAAAGAATATTAAGTTATCTGTACAATCTATTATACATGCAAGTGTCAATCACACGGCCTCAATGAATGAACTCATTTAGAATATCATTTTTATCCCAAGAATTATTTTATAAAGCCACCATATAAAGGTCAATTCATACGGGAATAATCAGCACACCTTTTTAAAACGGTTACAATTATTTATAAAAATTAGAAGCACAAGCGATATTGACTCAATCAAATAATTATCATGTATAGCACGGGAGTGTCATGCAAAATAAATTTTAACTTAAACTTGCCCATACAGAGGGTGTGTATCTACCAATCTTTCGGACGAGTGGTATGAGGCAAATGCTAAGCAAATGTGGCATATTATTGTAAATATATTATTTAATTTGATGCTGTGTATTCACGTTAAAAGGTGTGTCTGTGAAAAACCAAATCCACCTCTCACCCAAATACTTTTAAGACGCACATCACAGACATGCAGACATGATAATATGTACATCAATGACAGTTTTAACAAAAATCAAAATCCCACCTGTCGCAAATTCCTTCATATTTCATACAATTACCTACTTAATTAAGCTTACAGTCATTTCACTTACATTAGTAATCAAATCTAATTCCGTATTTAGCAGTTAGAATTATTATATTTTGCGATAAAAGCTTAACAGTAAAAATTAAATTAAGATTTAAAAATTTAAACAGCAGTACATTGAGTTATACTATACAAGGCTAATTTTAAAAAAATGAAAGCGATTTCCTCTTGAACTATACTTTAAATGTAATAATATATACTCTTAAGACGAAATTATTTGTTGTTCATTTATCAGCCACTCCATTACCCGTAAAGAATAAAAGCCCTTAATTTTTGAAATATGACGAAATTACTCTGCAAAGTCTCACAGTCATACAGCTAAACAACAACAACAATAATATTATTATTATTAGAAATCCACACGCTGAGCTACTAAAAAAGAAGACAAAACGAGGAATTCCTGGGATTTACTTAAATGTTTTTTTACTGGAACCTTTAATTTTGGGAGGAGGATCCTGTTTATCCTTTGCAGTGCTGGATGCTGTGGGTCGCATAAAGCTCAGAATCCGTGGTCCGAAATTCCTACCGTGAAGTCCATTGCTACTGCTATGATTATTCCCGGACAAATGATTTTTCTCTTTGTCATTCGTGGTCTGGCCCAAGAAGCCATTGCCATTGCCGTTGCTGGAGTACGTGTCACTTTTAGCGTTTTTACTCGCGAGAACATTCCTGGCGTTCATTGAGCTGGAGTTGAAGGGTGACGAGACCAAGGGCTTCTTGGGACTGGACCCGTTGCCAATGATAGTGGGGAGAGTGGTCACGGACCCATCACTCGACCTGGGCGACACGCTCACCTTCTCCCGTGGTTTGACGTCATTCACCTCTCTGACTGTGTTCACCGTCGTTTGGCTGGCCAGGGAACTTCGTGAGCTAAGGAGACTAGTTCTGGAGCTGTTCTTATTATTGTTATTAATATTATTATTATTGTTCACGAGTAGGACGCTGACGTTGTTGTCCGCTGGATTATTTTCTTGGCGAGATTTCTTCCGCACAGCCTGGACCACTACAGGCGCACTACTACTCCCCGTTGACGTCGTTTTGGATGAAGCATGTCGACTGAACAGTGACGAATGAGTCCCGCTGTCGGGTGTGACGGGTGTCCGGAAGCTACTGGTACGACTCTTATTATTAACATTATTGTTATTATTATTATTATTACTACTGTTGCTCTGTGCACTATTATTACTACATTTTTGAGCTGAAGATACAAAATTATTATTCGATTCAGACTGACTATTAGTTTCAGACAGGGAGCTCTGAGACTCTTCAAACCCTTCATCATGCTCCGCACTCCCCGGCGAGGAGCTCAATAAAGTTTTTGAACTATTGAAGGAGTGATGACCAGGGTCACGGACGACGGACGAAGGAACATTGATGGGTGACCGGCTCGTGGGTCCTGTCGTGATGCCCGTGACGGTGGCAGCCGCCGAAGAGTTGTGTTCGGGAGACTCATTCTGGGTCGCCGTCTTGCTTGGAGGGTTCCGACCCAGAGCCAAGTGAACGTGACGAGGCTCAATCATACTCGCACTCCTCGTGTCATTCCTCTGACGAATCCGAGTCAGCGGGTTTTTAGCATTTCGACTGGAGCCGTTGGAGGTTTCATGTGTGGATTTGACGTCTACAATAGGCACCTCTGGACTCGAAGAAATATCGATCTTGGACACAAATTTAGGCTGAGGACTTGGCGTGGAGGGAGCAGAGTTGTCCCTTTTTATGTTCGTGTTGATGAGGGCTTCTGGGCCCTTCTTGTAGCGCCTTGACCGGCGAATGGAAGCAAATCTATCGAATCCCTCCGTGGAACTACCGCCGCTCCCGTGGGCCTGACCTCCGTTCACTGTCACAATGCTCTGGTGACTGTCTCGCCCGTCACTGTTCGACCTCTCGATTTTACCCGTGGACATGCGACGAACGGGCGGATTGGACGTTGGGACTGCAGACGAGGGAAGAGATTCCTCCGGTATGTACAAAACAAGACGCTCGTCGTGAGACTGGTTTCCCAAAGAGCCGATCAAAGAACGGCGACTGTTCTCCCTCTGTGGATCCAAAAACAAATCATTAGACTCGCCTCACTTTCATTCGACAGTCAATTTCTCTGCACAGCACAGCCAAACGACTGCCGTCGGCCGCTTCAGTTCGTCAGTTGACAGTGTCCAATGCAAAAAGTGAAATATAATATTCTGAAGCCACTTACTACTCCTCCTTCGTTGGAAGGTGACGAAGCGGCCTTGGCTGAATTTTCTTTGTCCTGGTCTTTCACCAGATCCGTTATGCTTGCCGTCAGTGACGGTCTTCGCCACACGGACTTTTCCTTCAATGGACTTTGCACTTCTACGGAGATACAAACCAAAATATACAGTCGGATATCGTAGGTGAGGAAGCATTATTGTGGCCTACGTTCAGTGTCGGCTTAAAACCATTCTGACCCAAGTCCCAACAATCATCTTGTTACTGGTACTGTCATACTTGTTACACATGTTTATAACAAGTGTTAATATCTCTTTAAACTTTTCAAACTAGTAAAAGTGGTGCGTATGCC
This sequence comes from Dicyrtoma fusca, assembly GCA_034695205.1. Taxonomy (NCBI): domain Eukaryota; kingdom Metazoa; phylum Arthropoda; class Collembola; order Symphypleona; family Dicyrtomidae; genus Dicyrtoma; species Dicyrtoma fusca. Next base: position 8,357 of record JAQFZC010002655.1, read on the forward strand.
TTTTCAAAATAGAAAACTGATATTTACACTTCATAAATGTGTAAAACCAGTATTTACTTTTTTTAAATGTGTAAAACCAGTATTTACACTTTTTAAAACAGTAAAATGGTAACACTGCTTCTGGCACGTTTCAAAAAATGTTTACGTGATATATACAGTTTTTATCAACCCACATAGGTAAAAAGTTGATAAAAAGGACTTACAACGTAAAATGATATAGAGTAAACATTGGACTTGCATCCAAATAGTTGTAATTAGGGACTGGACTAACGCCACAATACTTCTTCATATAATACTTTTATACGAATATATTTTTCGGTCATATTATAATTGTTGGCTGTATGTACATACAGATGTCTGTAACACATACCTTCGATTGCCTGCATCGTCCCGATGATGTCCGTGCTGAGTTTGAGAGACGGCTTTCTGTCGGGATATACTCGCTGGTAAGTGCCACTGGTGGAATTGGTTCCTTCTTCTTGACCGATTTCACCTTCTGGAAGTGTGGCCAGGCCTCTAGAGCCGACGTCCCCGCGAACTTCCGTGGCCAAACGACGCTGGAAGCGTCTTGGCGGCGGCCGCCGCTTCTGGCCTTCACCGTTCCCGTTCTCCAAGTCTACAAACCACGCTGCAATTCTTTCCCTCCATTCTCTGCGATTTTAGAATTTAGATCGGGATTAAAAATTTTATAAAAGCATTAGAATCTATTCTGGGATAGTTTCATAGGTATTGATGGAGAGACTAAATCTAATGTATGTTTGTGAACCTTGTAGGGTTTTCACTCTTCGCATCTGTAGTAGCACCATCGACATGTACAGTGGGAGTCCCAGGACTTCCTTTGATGATTTCAGGGTGGACGGGTGCAGGAGAAACCGGTCTTTCCCGCTCGTCATTCACAAAGTCCATGAGATTGGGTCGTCTCCTTGTTTTACGTGACCAGGAGCGGTCTAGTGAGCCATACTGTTCAGTCCCTGGCCTCCCAACCCTCTCCCTAGATCCTCCGTCACCACCGGACGTTCGAAGATAGTCCATGAGCCCCGTCTCATCCTCATCCGATGGGACACGACTTCTTCGTCGTCGTAGAGAGCCATTTGGGGTAGTATCTACGCGGACATGTCAAAAGGAGACCATTTAGATTTGATTTACTTCCAAGTTCCTCATAACAAATTATTGTAATTTTGCTCTGATTTGACAAACGCCTTGGAAAAAGGAGAAAAAGGAAGGACGTGGCGGACACAAATCATGACAAAACAACAACGGTGAGCGGGTGAAGTACCAAAAAGAAGAATATCTGGTGATCAGAGTTTGCAAGAGAGTACAAACTAGGATTGGAATTTACAAAAAAGAATAATAGAAAAAGGGTGTCCACCTACCCGGCGAAGGAAGAGCCAACTGATCGTTACTTGAGTGTCCGTTGTTGGGATTATCCGAGAAGGAACCTAACCGTCGTCGAACGATTCGAGGAGAGCAAGCAATGAAAATTTCATCCTCAGGGCTGAGTGATGCCTTATTCTGAAAATTGAATTATGAGACCACAAGACAATTACTATGAGCTGTTCAAAAAGTAGTTAGTCATCTTCCTGTACTACATTGCATAAACTATGAGTCGACTCCTTCTTGGGAATCTTGAGGCTCCTTGGCTTCCTTTACAATGTGACAAACTGACAGCTGGGATGAGCGGGCAGTACGGAATGGAGTTTCATATCCTTAGCGTAAATGATGGGCATTACACGAACGTAAATACTGATTTAAGTGCCTCTGCAATGTCACAGTTGTACAAGTCAGCCGACAAATTGAGCACCTTGCAGTCGTCAATGTCATCTCCATATCATTTCCCCCTTTTAATAGGACCATTCGCACAGGGACGATTATTTTTAAATTTTTTTTATCCTTCCTAACTTGAAGATGGGGAAAAAGAGGCAATAAAAAAGCGCAGTAAACAGATAAAAAGTGTGTACAGCATGAGCACCAGTGACAGTGACAGCTGCCAGGGCTGCAGAAGCAGCGAGGCTGTTCATCGAAAGACGGATTGTGGATATTTTATGTGGTTTCAGTTTTTGACTCCAACCGTGGGTGTTTAATTGCTCCTCTTGAGAAACGAAAGGGTGAAATCATTTAGCGTGGTTAATTAAAACCATCAGAATTCCAAAGTCGTTTGCACCCACACAGCCACCACACAACTACTGCCACATATGCAAATATACACCTATATGTAGATGGCCCGTCCGTACCTCGACTGAGAGCAGCCCTACTACTAACCCCGTCAAAGAGATATAACACCATCAATTCACACAGCCCAGTATGCTTTATCGTGCCATAATTTACACTGCCCTATTTCGACAGCTTTTGTAAGAATTTTTTGATGGCGTTGAAAACTTGCATACGTAATCAGCCATTTGAGTTGGTCGACGGGGATTATCCAAAAAAGGGTGACTCCGTGTGCTGTTTTTTTTTCTTTATGTCCCTCAGTCCTGTCTGCCTACCTACGTACGGTACACAGATACAGCTGTAGACTGGGTGCGAAACAGCAGATAGAAAAATAGAAGGAGAGAGAGAGAGAGAGCAGGTAAAAAACCTTTATATCTTTCACCTCCGAAGGTCAATAATTTATCCATTACAGGTGATGGAGTAAATAATTGCCATTAAAAAATCCTTACACGATTCTCTCCATTATTGTGCACTAACTACATTAATTTCCCATACATTTTCTGATAAGCCTCCGTCTAAACTTGGTAATAATGAATACATAAATAATTGCTATTATAGTAATTACATTCGGATAATATCCTGTACTTACAAGCTTGCCCATACCAAACAATGCAGAATGTGGGTAATTTTGGGATTTTGGGACTGCACGATTACATATATATATACATAAATACTCAAGATTATTTTCAGACTGAGGGTTTCTTTTCTCCCTTTAAAAAAAGACGAAATTATTAAATACCCTACAAGTCAAATATATGAACTGGTTCTCTCTGTCTGGCTGTCTAGCTGTCCGTCTAAGGAATGTCGTGTGTTTAATTTCCATAGATGAGATCTTGAGATGAAGATGCTACAACAAATACTTGAGACAACAAGGGAAATGGAAACATAATTATCTCTTTAAATATCCCACAGGGTTCTGTAGATTTTAAAGGGACAAAAGCAAGCCGTATAGGAAACTCAGAGACAGAAGAACTCACTCGATCCGCATTTAGAGCCGCTTCTTCCGCTGCCTGTTGATTTTGCCATCCGAGCTGAACTCTTTTCTTAAGCTGTTCTTCCCGTATCTTCCGTCTGGTCTCAGCCTCCTCTTCCTGCTTCTTCCGTCGAGCATTCTCCGTGGCTGCCTGCTTCCACTTGGACGTGAAAGAGTGAAGGATTTTAAAGCAGTCCTCAAACTTGAACGTTTGGATCTCCTCACAGAAGAATCGTGCTAAATCCACTCGTACCTCCTCGACTTGAATTAGGAAATGCTCCAGAGCACTAATTTGTAAGCTGGCCTCCTGTGTGTACATAATAACAATAATTATTATACCAATAGATTATATTTTCAAACAAAAATTAACATAGAAAAACAGTCATTCAAAACAACAACAACACACACAAAAAACAAATCCTGAGGAAGATTTCCAAGAAGAAGATGGAAGATGATGACGGGGGGAAAAAGCTTTTAAGAGCCAAGCTCACATCCATCCATCTCTTGACTATGGAACAACAAGGCGTGAACAACGACAAGTCGCTAATCTGTTCCTTCACATTCATACTTTACAACACAGCCACGATAGGAATAAGAAACACTCAAGTTTGAGGTGGAGTTAACCTTAATAATAATAATAATAATAAAATATGTATAAATACGTGGTCGGTGACCAGGCCCAGCGCGGACGCAACTATGTACTCTACATTCTGCGTAACTTGAGGGAGTCACACTATTTTTTTCTTGACAAGTTTTAACTTAAAAGCAAAGCTTCTTCTGTAGTCTTATAGTTAGTCACTCAAATTTGGTCCTACGGACATAAATATATCTATATATACCTATATAGTCCATGCACATAGGCAGGGACTCTACCACATGGCAACATCAGCATACCCATAGTACAAAGATAGAAGAGGAAGAGGAAGCGTCCTGGATGTGTGATACAGTATTTTGAAGATCGTTGAAAAACGTGCTTATAGAATACAAAATGCATAATAATGTGTGTGCCGCGAGTAAAAATGCTCAAGATAACAAGAGATTTATGCGATGAACAGACACACCTTTGCTCTCCAATCTTTCTACCATTTCCATCATCTTACAGTCAAATTAGAATTAGTCACATACACACACACACACACACACAAAATAACTAAACTATAACAAAACACAGGCCACGTTAATTTGATGTGGCGTGCGTGCAAGGATACTGCTACATTTTAATAATAGCTGTACTACAAACTACAAATACAGTTTAACAAGTACAACTATTGGGAGAGAAAAGAAAAAAAAACAACAACAACAACCAAAAATGAAGTAGACAGACGGCCACTCCATGACGGACGTTTTGACGTGATGAAGATCATACAAACATGTGTTTGGTTTAGGAACTAACCTGAAAGAATAGGCCAAATTGACTAATGATCTCCTTTGGGGCTGAAGGATTCTCCATTTGTTGACGAATGTTTGTCACCTTTGTCTTGAGAGACAAAATTTCACTCTTCAGCTGATCGATGCTCGTCCTGACAAGAGTCGAGAAGGTAAAATTCAATTCAGAATACAAAATTCTTGATATTATAAAATAGTTTCAAAAAAAAAAATAGAAAAATACCCCGGGATACCAACAGACATTTGACCTTGCATCTACGTACAAGTATGTAGGTGTGTACTACTACAGAATATCTATAAAGCATTAGTAGATGAGCCCCCATCTTGAACAAACGTACAATCAATTAACAGCGAGCACAACAGTAGGTGCAATACTCATGCTTGTACTCTTGTAAGTTGAGGAAAGCATTGTTAAACTGCAGGACAGGGTAACATGTAGCATCTAATTGTATGGAGAATGGAGAGACATTTGATACGAGTACAGATCACAGAGTGTGAGCCGCAGTTGAGGAAAAAACAAGCATTTATTTGGTTAAGTGAGCGTGAAAACTGTGGATATAAATTTTGGTCTCTCTCTCTCTCTACGCTACTTATTAGAAAGCCAGGGGAGAAAAAAGTGTTAAAAAAATAAATTTTTTTGTTCTTTTACTTGGACGCCTCTTCCAATGCCATCATGTCGTTGACGAATGATATTAGTTTAGGATTCCTTGCTTCCGCTTGCTGTGTCATCATCATCATCACCGTCACCAGCCCCATCATCATATATAAGAAAAACCATAATAAGGTGTCAGACAAGGTTTTTCATTTATGGTTATGATAATTAGATAATTGGATGAAAAGGAAAGGACGTCTCGTAATAATACGTAATTATTACTCCCCACATTAGCTACACATACAACCTACAGTAGAGCTACAATCAGTCTTTGGTGTATAAGGATGGCATGCCTGGAAAGATACTCAATTTAATACTCATACTACAAATATATGAACAAATATTTCTTATACTGCATATAGTATGTACAGTCGTTGAGGCAGCCATTGATTTAGCCAACTCACCGTGGAGGGAAATAAAACTTGCATTAGTCCATTCCATAACAGTAATAATAATAAAATAAATATCATCATTATTAAGCGAATAAACATATCAACGACGAGATTCACAACTCAGGATAGTATACCTAGGTACTACCTATATCAATAGTACCTACACCTTAAAAGAGGTTTGTTTTTATTTTTTACAAAACCACTGTCACAGTATAGTCAATCAGTGGAGCACATTTTAATGTGTGTATGTACGTTTATTATATTTTTATAATTAATAATAATTACCTGTCAGCATGCACCGATACATAGGACAAAGGTAGGTAAAAAATTTCCCTCAACACTCACCATAGCCACGAAATGTAAAAGACTAATTCCCGGTTTGTTCCCTCGAATATCGGCGATTTTTTGCAGGGATGATAATTTGACACCGGCTGCGTCTCCAGCGTATCCACCCTATTTTACAATGCAGATTCATCAGTCATTTAACCACACTCCAGTGCATACGAGTACCTTCTATAGGTATATTTTTAACAGTCAGATGGGCACAGTAACAATGCACAGCTGTGGCGTACAAAAAAACATCAACAACAACAACATCCAAAAGATGTACACACAACCCGATACACGTTATTCTGTAATAAGACGTCATGCCATCAGATTAGATTTTGGGAGACTCGCTTTTTTCTACTGAGGCTGCCATAAACTATGTGATGTGGTTTGGACTTAAAGTAAGCTTTGATTTTTCCTTTTCACATACTGCACACAATCAACATCAAGAGAGGTAAATCACAGTTTATTCCTCACAACTCTATTTGCCTTCCTACATGATTGTGTACAGACATGCGGCTACGAAGATAACGGAGCCATTACAGGGGGATAATATGAGACTTTGACGGCATTTAAAATGAAATTTAGCTCAACTTGATGACACATTCCTTCCAAATTTCTACAGAAATGCAGGTAGAGAAACATGTTTCCTTGTCACACTCTCTTGTGCCACATTTTAGATTTTGGATTTCTTGGACGGAGGACGAGTAAGATTATGAGTGTGGCTCAACTGTCCCCCACGACTAATGTATGTAAAATGTGTCTGACTAGTGAGTGAGTGAGTGAGTTCTTGAGTAGGTAAAAAGGAATTCGAATGCAAAAGTACAGGAGGGCTGAGCACATGGAGGAGCTGATAGTTGATAGAATGGTATCATAATGAGGAAAATTAAGTGGAAAATAAAAAAGATTTTGAAATGTTTTGAACCCATTGAGAGAGCATTTAACGATTAGATAAAAAATATATAACATCATTACTCGGGCGCTTCTTTGTGTTCCTTATATGTATGTACGCTTCGCTGTATATGCACTGTCACTGTTTAGGTTTTTTTAGACCCCCACACACACACTGCACTGCAATGCAATGCAATGGAGTACGGCCAGGCATACAAATAGGGAGGTAGACACCAACAACATTTAAAGTTTGTGAAAATGAAAAAGAAAGGAAGAATCCTCATATGATTATTGTGATAATAAAAGTGTGGTTAAAAAAATGATTAAAATTGTTACCGAATTGAGAAAGTTTCCAGCCACAAGGATCATAAAGATAACTTCTTGAAACTCATTTGAATTCTTGACGTCTGTGAACATATATAATAACGGATAATTAATGCTAGATTACAGGAATTATCAAATTTTATTATTTTGTCATGCCCATTGTATTCACAATTTTTTTTTTCGTGAATTTCATTATATTGCTATCCAGGCAATTCTCAAAATTATCTCAAGCCTTCTTTTCCTGGAGGAAAATATATACCACACAATTACCTATACTACCATAGCTTGCACTGATAAAGGTATATGCTATATGAGGGCTCTGGCATATGGCAAATAGGGTTTGCCCTGAGCTGGATGGTTCACTTGAGGATCTGGAGGATATTTCGTTCTGACCAAAATGTTAATGGCTTGCGAGGGAGGGATAAGGAGGAAGGTAAGATAATAAAACATTTTTGCTTTTACCTCATGGCATAAATAGTCAAATACTCAAAAGCACATATATAATCTATGTAATTATATTGTATTTTACGGATCTGTCGTGGTTCTCTTTCAGCTCTGTTTGTATGTACATAGACGGTTATACTCTACGGTGGTGTGTACTGAGTACATATGTACCTTCTGAAGCATGAAGAATGGCATTGATTGAGGACTCGAGACTGTTGACACATGCTTCCAATTCTTCCTTTAGAAGCATGGCTTCAATCCGGAGTCTGTAGCCATTGACTTGGATGAGTTGTAAAAGGAATTTCTCAGCACTTCCAAGTCGATTTTTATCCGGAGCCGAAACTAACTTGAGCATATCAATTTCATCTTTCGTGGGTAAGATTTTTAATAAACCTCGAAGTCGTTCCGCACCAAAATCTTCTGAGGAGCCTTCCAAAATCAGCTGAAGCATTTCCTCATTCGAACTATACGTTACAAAAGTTCCAACTTTTCATAATCATAGACACGTACATACATAATAGGATTGTCATTACAAAAGGAATGAGAGTCAAATTAATTACTTTATTACACTGTGTCATTTATTATCCATGTATACCTACAGACACACACACACACACGGTGTATGTGTAGATATAGATTTTATTGCCGTACAATTTTTGTCAAGTTGACATTGTTAGGCAAACTATATGAGTAGCAGCTCATTATTATTACGTGTGAGTTAATACAGATAAGTAATGACGGTGCGATGGCGACTCCGTTTGCACGAGGGAACCATACTAATGTAAACGAAAGGAGAGTTTCAAATAATATTAAAAAAAACGAGAGGTAACCTTCGGAACTGCTTGAGGAAAATGTTGATATTCAAGCTCCTTTTGGCGTCCAACAAGATGACCTATTGTTTACAATGAAATACAGAGGTAGTAATAAGTGAGTGAGTGACTGTGGAGAAAAGGTATGACATTTCATTTGACATTGGGTAGGAAGCATGCTCCACCATACATGTGTTACAATTATAAATCCGCTATAAATTGTATCAACTATACTCCTATACAGGCCATCATTTATGACAAAATTAACACTATAGAATGGTACGGCACGCTGTGCTGGCCAAAATAATATTCTCATTCTCATGGAATCAGTGAAGCAATGATAATAATCCAAGTATATACAACTCCCAGATTTCCTCACCTCGCTAGTTTCCTTCTTCAAATTTCGTTTCTCCACTTCACCATTCTTGCTCTGAGTTCCAGAAGAAGACGTGTGAGTGGAGTTGTTGAGAGAATTATTGTTATTGTTCGTCATCATGTTGCAATTGCTTTTGTCCGACTGCAGGCAAAAGAGACCTTCCAGGGCGGCCCAGTCCAAAGAAAGTCGGCGAGATGAGTGACTTTTCCCGAGTGTGGCCCACATGTTCTGCTGGTCACCGCTCAGGATTTGATTTTGTGGGATTTTATTCCAATTGACAGTTCTCATCTTGGACTTGGGCATTGGGATGGTCTGCTGGGGTAGCTTGGGCAATTCCTTCTCTCGTCCACCGGCCCCCCTCCCGTCCGCCCCACTCAAGGGCTTCCCATCCTTTGTTTTCGGTGCGTTGATGTCAAAGGTTGGGGGAGGGGGCGGAGGGGAGGGCATGTTGGGGGCTGGTGGGGGTGGCGGCGGCGGACCGCCCGGCGGAGGTGGCGGCGGCGGAACATTTCCGTTGGTGGGTGAGCAGGGGTTGGCCGGACTATTTATGTTGGGCATGTCAACCAGATTGAGCGATAAGGAGCCTTTCCTATCCGATTTATGGCACACGCACGTACAGCGATCTCCCCCACTAGAACCTACACAGATCACACATACAGCAATTAATTAATTCTCCCATTTCAACATTTGTTTTAATTCAATAATACTAATGCATTAGGCACACTCACTCATGCAAATCCCTCATTCAATATGTACCCATGTACGTACGTAGGATGCGGGAATTCGATTAGATTAGCCCAGTGATGCAAGAAAGCCATTAAAATAATGTTTAGCTATATACCTACTACCAATGGAAGGGAATGCAAGGGCCATTACATAATCGACAATTCCTGCTGTATCATATATGAGCTTAGAATTTGATCAATTGATTTCCTAATTTGCATGCAAAGACAAAAACAACGAGATGTAAAATTACGTGTGTAATATATTTATAGCTTTAATTAATCAAATTATACCGTGTAATTTTGGCTGGGCAAAAAACATTCCCAAACAGATGACTATGAACATGGGGAATTGCGATAAGCTAAATTACTTCACTGCTCATTGCCACCTATGTATATTTGTTGGGAGGACCGTTCACGGTACGAACTACGGTCACTTGTGCTTTGGTGTACATATACTGTACCTATTACCTAGTTTATCTGGCGATATGATCTGTAAGGGCACTGGGAGACCTGCAGACTTACATTACTGCTGAATTGTAACAGATTAAGCGTGAAACCCTCCAAGAATTTTCATGCTCTACAATTATGGACACCACTGTGATTTTTTAATTTTATTTGTATCCCACATGGCACTCTCATGATAATCGATTACGTCGTCGACCCCACTGCCCTATGCACTCGTCTTCGTCCTCTTCCATTCCCAATCTCATTACATGGCACCGACTAATATGTACATTTCCAACCAGGTAATCATCATTAGAATAACAGATGCTGTTACAGAAATGGCAGTCCTCATGGATGGAACTCTTACTCATGTGAGTGCACACACACTTGTACCAAAACCAAAAACATGACTTGGGCCTTCCACTCAATAAACCCAGTAATATAATTTCCACAGAGATTTCCCTCTGATAGCAACAGCAAGAGCAGTAGGCAGTGCAACTACAACGAACTTGCCGTTTCATTTTGCTATGCATGGCAAATTATATGACAGGACAGGGTGGCAGAATTAGAAATGTATATGATCCTGCCTACACACTCATCCAGGTAAGTATATATTTGGACTCTGTGGGCCTACTACTCCTAACACACTGGAATCGCTAATTGCAATGAATGAGACACGTGCATACTACACGCCAAAAAAAAACAAACGGCAGTACAGTATAACACTTCAAATTCAAATTGCCTATAATATTTCAGTTCGAACTTGGCCTACAATAAAAAAAAAATATCAAATATCGAAAGTCAAATAGTTCAATACTAGGCCAAGAATTTGAGCTGAAACAAGAAATCATGTTGCAAAGAACTTAAGCTTTAAAATCCTCATCCATTCTTTGTACACGTATAGATGGGAAAGGATTTTTTTAAAAGCATTTGGGCACGTGTAATCGGAGGTAGTTGCCCATGTCAATGTCATGTCTATGCACATGTAAGTCCAAAACAAACAGCAAGTCAAATGTAGCCGAACTCACAAAACAAACAAGTACATGGGTGGCGTACAATTACACTAGGATTAATAGTTTTTCAACGATGACGCTTTTCGATGATGAAACTCAATAGAATCAATTAATTAATTGATTCCCGCTATCAATTCAAGTCAGACAGACAGAAACAGATCTATATAGTCATAACTAATATGTAATACATAATCGTAACAGTATTTGTAAGGGCAGGGGAAGTGCTTGTGACTTGGTTTTTGCAGTAAAAAAAATAAAAGTGGGAACTATACAGAAGGAACGACAGAGCGTAGTAATGTTTTCCTCGTGATTGATTCCATTGTTTCAATCCTTAGAGGGTGAAAGTGATTCGCAGTCGTTCGAAGTCATAGTGGCTGGCTTTGACTTTAGTTGGCTACACTTCCTTCGTTGGTTTGTTTGTTTGTTTGTTTGTTTGTGTAAATATTGTGAGCAAGATGTATTTATCATGAGATCGAACATGCTTGATAAGGGCTCCAGCTCTTGACCATGTAGCTACTTGTACTTGCACACCAAAAATTCGAAGGAAACTTAATCGACGCTCTGCTCTGTGACTGACTGAGTGACTGAAAGAGAGAGAGATGAATGTGGGCAGTGTTTGAGCTACAGGACAAGGATGCTGGGCTCACTTTGGACTTGAGACGACGAATATTATTATTGAGTCAATAAAAGAAATGACAATGAAGTGCCTGTCTATTGGGGGTAGATGAAGGTAACTTCAAACTTGTTACTGCCATGTATAGGAGACAAAGAGGGAAACATGGGACTTCTTTCTGCTGAATAGTAATGTGGAAAATACGGTGAGGTTCCAATGAAAAATCTCACTGCTACAGGATGACAGACAATTTATTATCTCTCTCTCTCTCTCTCTCGATGTGTCTTCCTGGGCTCTCCTTCGGTCCTTCAGCCTTCTGTCTCCATCTTCTTGCGGCAAAAGTCTCTCTGCTATGGTGTACATAATAGAGGCCCGTCGTCTAGCGGGGTTATACATAGATAATCACCTACGGATTGATCTTCGGCGGTGGTGGAGGTGGCGGTGGGGAGGGGTGAAATCAGAGGAGAGATAAATTAGTGGTCCATGGCAGTTGCCTTAGTCAGCATGTCAGTGTTGTTTCCTATTTTTTTTTCGTCTCTTTTCATTTCTCTCTCTCTCTCTCTTTCTTTCTGCTTCATCTCCACTCTCTGGCCGCCTCTCTTAGTCACTGACTGACTGACTAGTGAGTCGCTGATAGTCTGATAGTGACTTTTGACTGACTGGGAGCTTAATGTAATATTTCCTCTCTGACTCTGCATAATGATGGAAGGATGGAGACGTAGGATGGGATGTGGTGAATATGACAAAGATGCTTACCTTTGAGTTTGTGCATTGATTTAGAATGACTGGGCGCTTTGAGAAGTCGGAGAGCGTCATCACGGGACTCGAGGAGAGTGGCCCGATGAACGAGTCGCTCCGCCGAGTCCCAAATCATGTCTGAGATGGGCTCCTTTGGGTCAATTCGGAGGAGGTGCTGTAGGATGGACAGGAATGGGACTTCTTGAGGAGTGTCCGAGATTTGTCTCAAGATTGCATCATACACTTCCAATGGACTTGACAAGTCAATCCCGGAGGATGTTGGGGAACTCTGCGACTCATCGCTCTCCTTTGACTCTTCAAATACGTCCAGCTGAACGACCAAGTCCGGGGATTCCTTGCATTTATGCCTGCACGTGAAATTATCAGAAAAGAAACACAAATGTTATTCTTGTTATTATTGTGCATACAATAAATTCAAGGTTTTCAAAACGACAATATCTAGTTTGAAACCTTTTGGAAAATGTTAGTTTCTGGTTTTGACTTTTTTGAAAATGTTAATATTATTAGTTAATTTGTAGTATAAACACTTTTTGAAAGTAGATTTTGTTTTCATGGTTTGCCCGCTCCGAATAGTAACGTGCCACTAACAACAATCACATCATGAGTGACTTAAAAGTATCTACGAGGTAATTAAAGACACGAAATTACCAGTGAAGTCACTTTTAATAGTCTTTTAAACAACGCAGTGCTAAGAGATGTTACAAAGGATCTAGAAACGATAAGGCTCAAAAACATTACTCATGCTTTTTCTAGCAGCTCACTTGGCTGTCTTTTACAGCCACTATTTTAAAGCTCTTTTCGTTTCATGTATTTTCAATTTGCAACCTAAATCCTTTCACTCCCTGTCAACACTTGAGAAAAACAACAACAGATACAGTATATAAACATACCCTCTTACGTCAGCCATTTCCGATCATGCAATCTTGCTCATACGAAACTAGCTGAGTTGTTACTATATTTAGGTTTTGATCGAGGTTTGATCCTACATTTCATTTTCAAAAAGTCACTAGATGTGGGAAGATATTTGATTATATACCGTACACAGAACTGACATATCAAAAAATAAATCAACGTCTTTCAAACAACAGCTAACTGTCTACTTTCCACATGTGGACGCAATGAAATATACTAACCACGCATAAAACGTTTAGCTTAAGGAAACATGTTTTAAGCAAAATAGCGTACTATGAATTAGATTGGAATAAAAATCAAAATAAGCTGACGAATTTGGTACTTTTTTTCCAGACCTTAAATCGCTGAGCTCTTGTAATAGTCTCAAAC
>JAQFZC010002656.1:0-21973 GCA_034695205.1 Dicyrtoma fusca
GAAGATGAAGCAAAGATGCCTATCGTCGTCAGAAAAGCCCCTTTTTGAATTTTGTACAGGGGGAAAGCGAGATTTTTTATTATATTTGCTTTCGTAACGGACCTCCCAATGGGGTCTTCTTTGCTTTAACCTTTTTCTAATGGTAATATATCAAGTTTCACATCTCTTTGAAAACTCTAATTTCTTGTTTTGATCATTTTTAAAAGTGGAAGTTACTAGTCTTAACCTTTTCGAAAACGCTAATCTCTTGTATTGACCGTTTTGAAAACGCTTACTTCTTGTTTTGACCGTTTTGAAAACGCTAATCTCTTGTATTGACCGTTTTGAAAACGCTAATCTCTTGTATTGACCGTTTTGAAAACGCTGACTTCTTGTTTTGACCGTTTTGAAAACGCTAATCTCTTGTATTGACCGTTTTGAAAACGCTTAGTTCTTGTTTTGACCTTTTTTAAAAGTGTTTTCCCAGTTTTGACTTTTTTAAAAAACCTAATTTCTTGTTTTAACCTATTTTAAAGGTGTAAAACAATAGTTTTGACATCCTTAAAAAGTTGTAGAACACTTTTGTAGAATATACACTGGAGCAAAGCATTATTTCCATGATTGAAGGCTTCACAGTTCTGAATAGGCTTAAAAGAAAATCCAACATTGCGTTTTTGAAGTTTGATCACAGTGCTTGATCAATTTGATTTTAGTCAATTTTTCAAACGGGTAATTTTTCTTCTGAAGTAGGAATATAGACGGTATTGAGTGCCAGTTTACTAAATCCTCATATAATTACACAAAATATACGTAACATTACCCCAAATAAGGAAAAGGCATCCCTCGAACTTTCTCTTTCGTCCAGGTATCGGATAGCAAGTTGTGTAACTGGAATGCCCGTCTTATTTTCCCTGTCCTTTTTTCCCGTTGGTCTTGGGCACTACAAGTTTATTGTGAGTTGAAGGATGTATTTGGAGGTATTTTATGCTTTTTTTTTCCTTTAAAACTACTTTTTATATCCATTTCAGTTGCCCATGAAGCATCCCACTCGCGTAGCATCAGTCTCTAAAATCTAAACTATGTATTAATTTCACAAGGGGCTAAAGGAAAATACTAAAATTCTATCCCTGTTACAAAGTACTTCTGTTTGTCTCCAAGTAAGTTCTAAATCCTTACCTAATTCTCCATGTCATTTATCGATAGAGATTTAGACAAGGAAAGTAGACGCTCTGCACGAAAGGATGCTATATATGTGCCTATACGTATGTCTAGCTAAATGTGGTGTCGTGACCATGACCAACATTTCAAATCAATGGAATTTCGTTTCATTTCGCTGAACAGATATACCTATAGGCATAGTGTAGCCATATACATGTATACATTAACTCTATATCTGAAGGATATAGCTTTTTCTCAGGATCAACTTCTGCTATAGAACATCTCCAGCTTCTCTCCGCACTCCGAACAAGCCAGAACTAGGACCCGAACCAGACAACTTGGGAAGGAAAATGAGTGGGAGGCAAATATTCAGAAAGTCTAACAAAATCAACAGCTTTTAGGAGATTTTCATTTATTACGTCTTACGACTTGAGTAGTTGCTTTCAGAGCAAAAATTGAAAACGTACACTCTGATTGCGCTTTCAAAGAGGTATACACGTGAATTATGTAAATATGTACCTAGTTAGAAAAAGCATCAACACCTGTAACTAAGCTTTTTCAAAAGTGTCAAAACATGAAATTGACGTTTTAAAATTGGGTCGAACAGTATTGCTTTAGTACACTCAGAAGAGATAAATAAAATGGGATGAACTTATTGAAAGCACTGTATTGAGAAACCAGGTGTTTTAACCTCTGACCAACTTTCTCTTACGTCATATTTGCAAGGCCCATAGTTTTTAAGCTCGGTACATACAAGAAAACCGTCCAGCATTGCACAGTAGCGTAGAGGAGAGTTTTAGCGTGAGCATGAGCAGCATCTGAGTCTCAAGCTGAACTGAAGGTTGTGGCAGAAAATTTGTACGAAATAGGGAATTCGGAAGGAAATATCTACCTGGGTAGTTTGGGTGCCGGACATTTATTATGAGTGGGGGAAAAAGTAAGCATTCAAGAAAAATATTTCGGGACGGGAGTTGTTGTTGCCGTTATTGATACAGGGACACAGGTAGGTTTCCTACTGTTGCTGCTCCTTTACTATAGAATCCCCATCTGCATATGGTTACCTACAGAAACATCCTTGGGCCTTTCAAATACAACATCAATCGGTATTTTGAGGCAGATATGTTGGCACAAATGGCAAACAAATATGTAAAACTTACATGGTTTACTTCCATGTAAAGACCGTATATACATGTGTAATATTGTATATGTACTCGAATTCAAAAAACATACTTTTTCTAAATTAACATTCTTACAAATCCTGTCTATACAGTTTCAAACAGAGCAAAATACTTCACTTTTTTCAATGACGTAATGAGTGAAAGATCCCTAGCTTAAATTACTATAGGGCTTAAAGGTAAGCTACGGAGAAAGAATCGGAACTAGGGCTAGACTATGATCGTGAGGATGGAGTTGGGATTCTGTGGGTATCTAGGTAGCAAGGGTACCTCCATAAATTACGTCCAGTTCAGTGCATTAAAACACCCACGACTTTCTTCAAATATTCTGCACTTATTTAACAAATGACAAATGCATTCAACTTGCTCAAACAGACACTTCCCCTCTCTCCCTGTATGTCCACGTAATCTACGGCCGATTCCTGGAAGCGGGCTACGCGGGGTGGGAGTTGGAATCTCTCTCTGTTAGCTCTTGTATTTTCTCTTCCGTGCGCTCCTTTCACCAAGTCTTTCCTTTGCAATGTTTGAAAGGGAGAAAGGGTGCTCTGCTCTAGGAGACTTCCATAAATTCCATCATGAATTTTCACATTTCTCCATAAATAAGGCCGTGTTTTCTTTTTAAGGCCGTCAGAGGTTAACATGGTCAATGATGGCAGATGTAATTTATGGACACTCCCTGCTGTTCTGCTGTGTGTAGGTATGTTCCTATGTATTTGGATTTGAGCTCCTTTTCCCTTCCGTTGTACAGCTTTTGGCTGGTGTGTGTGGAAGCAACTCAATTGACCCGATTTGCACGCGCGGATAGCTTCTATTGATTTCTTCTTGGGCTGCTCTGTACGGACGAGGAGAGCAGAGCAGAGCAGACGAGTGCAATGCAAGACAAGAGAGAGAGAGAGAGAGAGCGAAACTCACCAGTGCAGCACGTGTCTTGTCTTTCCCTTCAGCTTCCTCTCTTTGGCACACAGAATTCAAACACGCTGCGAGAGAAGACTCTCACGTAGCTTTCTACTTTCTACTTTCTCTCCTTTCGACTTTCAAGAAGGAGGCAGTAGGTCTCTGTAGTTTGGACAGTAGTTTTGCAGATATGTCGCTCCGGCCTGTCCTGCCCTGTCCTGTTCGGTAGCTCTAGCTCCCTGGCCTTTTACCTTCAACTAAACCAACCCAATCCAGAAGAAACCAAAGGAAAGCGGACCAAGATAAGAATATCTCTCAAGACTCCACTATAAACTCTCAAGATGAGAATTCCATTGCAATGCATAGAGAAAATGAAATGAAACCATGAAATCATTTCTCTTTTGTTTTTCACTTTTTTTATACTTTCTCCCTCACTTTCTCCCTGAGTTTATATCTAGAGCCAATGTCAGCCAGTCAAGCCAAGTCAAGTCAGTCGGTCGTCGGTCATATTCTCTCAATCTCTCATCGCCTTTCCCTTTTTACAGTCTGCAGCAGTCTGTAGCAGACTTTGTCCTCCTTAAGACTTTCACCCTTTCCCCTCTTTTTTGACAGTTCACTCAATATCAATGGCGTATAACTAGAAGGTTCTACATAAAAGTGCCAAATCATAATAGTAAAAAGATGAAATACCGCCCGCTTTCTCTCTCACCTTTCCTTTTACTTTCCCTCAAATATAAGCCCTAGTCTTGCTGAAGATGCCCTACTTCTTTGTGTGCACACATATACACGTGCACCTCTATAGATGGGAGATAGAAACCTTGCCAATTTAATTATGCATGTAGGTATGCATGTCCATTGGGAATCTTCGTGTGTGTTTGAGCATACGAAGAAAAATCAGAGGGGCAGATGGGAAGGCTCACGAGGAGGTAATTCATCATATTGGGAGATGAGAATGGAAGTAAGTTCGTGGCGAAGCTATTGACTGAGGATCACTTTATTAGAATTTGATCCTAAAGAATGTGACTGTGAATTTGTTGGATGGCTAAAGTGGATTGAAAATTTCAAAATTTCAAATCCTACAACCCACACCGCCTGCCTGTCTGCCCTATTGCTGTCATCATCATCATCGCGTCTGGTTTGTTGACGTTGGCACATCATATTTGCTAGCATCATCACCACCATCATCGTCATCAGCCCTGTCAGCTATAAGATACGTTCTCCTCCATGCTACATGTTCTGGCTTAAGGAGCAAAATGCTAAATTTACTTTAGTTTTCAACTTTCACCCACAGCTACTAGTTCAGTGAATGATATTTTACCAATTTTGAGAGGGATGGTGAGGTCCTTTATTCTATTTTAAAATTCAAAAAATGGCAAAACTGTTTCCCTATTTTAACACATGATTACTGAACACGTAGTTTTGCTCCTCCTTTAACGATGCATCTTACCATACTTTGAAATCCCGACCGAAACCAACGCCAGATCAAGTCAAGGGAAGTGAAAGCTAAAGCTAACATATGCTCACTCAAGGCTCAAAGATATCAACGTCAAATCTGCCCCTGCCAAGTGTGTGTGTGTTTTTTTTTCTCTCCCGCTTTGGGATTGCACATGAATTACATTTGTAGATTTTTAAAGACTAATTTTAGAATCTTCATTGTTTAAATTTATCCCACATAAGCTTGATAGAAAGACTTCATATTTTTTCCTTCCTCCCTTGTTACGGTGTAATTTATGGGAGTCCCTCCAGGAAATAACGTGTGTATAAAAATGTATCTCTGCACTGTACAACTCTATACAGACATTAGGCAAGTATATGACTGCCTTGCTGACTCTCGTCCTTTCTCTCTGTCCCATCATGTCCCGTCACCCGAGAGACACTCTACATGTTATTATAATAATGTTCCTCTTGAGAATTGACAGAAAAAGGAGATCCATCCACGGGCTAAAGATGGAACTCTCGAGCATAGCAGAGGAGAAACACAACAGAGTCCATCCTAAGCTAATAATATCATCTTCATAATCATCACGCTCTTCAGCTCCTCACACAGTTCTTTTCAGTGGCGTATTCGAAGTGTCTGCCCTCACTAAAAAATAGGCTGTAGCCAACGGCCACTTTAAAAATCTCAAACTACACGTTTAGGCTTTACAAAATTATTCCAATTTTAAAAAACTACTTCTAGAGTGCATTTTGTAAAAATATCTCCTTTTAAAAGCACGTCTGTAACTAGTGGTCTTTAGAAAAGTGAAAGTTGTTTTGTGAAAGACGCTTAAAATGCTCGTTGAGAATGCATCCGTTTGAAAAATATAATTATGTATTGTTTTTAAGAATTTTTTTCTTGAAAGGCATTTTGTTTGAAATCAAATCTTGTAATCTTTTGATGCATTCTAAATCTAATCCTGAGCCTGTCAGCCTTTATACAGCTGGCTACGCTACTGATTCGTTCAGAGTCTCGTTTTTGTTCTACAGCACTGAGATGACACTGGCTCTCGTCTTGTTTGTGCATGTGGCTCTAATTCAGTTTTGTATCTTTTCTCTGCCACTCAATTTCCTTCCCTTCGTCTCCACTTTATTACACAATCAATTTCACTTGAGCTCTTTTTTGCATTTTCATCTTTTCACTTTGTATTCCACCACAGTTTAACCTCAGAGCCAAAACTACAACTCTCGCACATACTCTTTTACCCAAGAAATCTGAGGGACCTTGCAGATTTTACGCTGACACACACACACACACTCTACGGAAGATATAAATATAAAATATACCTAGTACCTTATTTTGTTTTCTTTGACATCGCATGGGTAAATCCGTTTTCTACCAAATATGAATTTCGTGATTTATAGATTTTGTAAAGGATAGTTTTGCTTAAATGTGGAACAGATAAAAAAATTATATTTTGCACTTTTTTAAAGCTCTGTTAATACTAATATAATGTTAGATTTGCACATTACAATGAGTGGTTTTTGCCCTAATATATGCAAAGCCCCTTATCCCATTTTATACCCATAATCTATCCTTGTACGTCAGTCTCAACTATAATAATATTACATAATAATTATAAAATGCGCCTACTTCTCGATTCTCATTTCATCATCTTCATCTTCATACCTTTCTCCTCGTTTTATTATTCTACGACTACCCATACATTTCCCTTCCTTGACGCTTTCCCTCGTTGGCTCTGTAAGTTTTCTCCGGTTTTGAAATTAAATTAAAAATTAATTTGAGCGGAAGAACAATATCAAACATTAGACTGTTATCTAATTCAATTGTAATTGACTCTCACTGTTACTCAGAGAAACTCGGCTATTTGACTTAGGTAGTAGCAGGACAGAAAGGAGAGTTTGATTAACTTTTGAAAATATTATTTCTTGTCACATTGAACAGCTACAAAAGGTGCTAGTATCTACCGTTTGTGTACGTAAACTATTGGCTGAAGAATCTAAACCATAAAACTGGGGAAAACCTTCAATCTAATTTTATTTGAATTTTCTGCGTAGTTTCTGCGGGTTAATAATTCAAAATTTCCAATTACATTTTAATTAAAATTTGGAAAAAAATGTCAAAGTGCATAAAAAGAGAAACGATTTCAAAGATTGCATTTGCACCTTGAGAAAAATAAGCGTGTGTTGATGGGGATTTAGGTCAGTTTGCTTCTACGGGGAAATGTGTAAAGTGTAGATACTTTTGAGGATTGTGAGATGTTGAAGACTTACACGAAGATGATGGCAAGTATTTTAGGGAACATGAGCGTGATGAGCACGGAGAGATGATATAATAATAATATCGAGATTATGATGCTGCTCTGCCGATCGATATGGATTACAAATCACTCTCTCAACTTTCCTTTAACTTTTCTTCCAATTTCCAAAATTTTCGACAACAATAATAATTTAAGCTCAAGTTGGGGGAAGAATGGACGGAGGCGTCGATGCGTGGCTCGTAGCTAAAGTTGGAAGGCTCAACTTCATCATTATCACAGTCATTATCATTAACATCACTTTCTCAAGAATTAAATCTCCAATCGCATGTCATGCATAAGTTTTTTTTATACAAATCCCAGGTCTTGTCGCCGTACATCTCTTCGCTTTTGAGTCAAAGTGACGCATTACAAAGCAAGTCTAGCTAGAGTTTGCATCCTTATTTTAGTTTTTAGTATCAAATCTCTGCTCTTAGCTTACTGGTGAAAAATGGCCTTGTAGTTACTTTCCCTTCTCCCTTTCACAATTTGAGTTATCCGAACAACAGGGAGAAAATACTCATTAAAAAGAATTTGTCATTAAATATGGAAAGCAAATAAATTGTACGGCTGATTTTCCAGCCCACTAGTGATGGTAGAAATGCTGTTAGACTTTCTCAAGGTCTAATGTAACTAAGCTACCTTTCTCTACTTTCACCCCAACTTCTAACTGCCTACAAGCCTACATTGACGTGCATAGGATTCAACACTAAAAAAACTCAAACAAATGTACGGGATTAACTCCGATTCCTCAGCCATAAGAGCTGTGAAGAGAAAGTAAATGGGGAAAAATTTAAATTAACCACGTACACGACCATGACCAGCCCGTTAATGGCGATGGTGGTGGCGGTGTGTTGGTTTTTAGTGTTTGTAGCCGTTAAAATAAAATTAAACGAAAACAAGAAAGGAAGAAAAAGTGTAGGAAATGATCTCATCTAGTGATATAAAAATCCATTTCATTTACCTGCTCTTTCATTTATTCAAGGGAATGTCCCAATTAAAACGCTTTCCAGTACGTGGGCTTGCATTCTATTTGCTATTTAAAAAATGTATGCTGAGGGAGCTCCCATAAATTAATACCCATCGCACTGCAAACAGAGGGGATTCTGGTAGCAACTTTCACCCTCAGCTAATTTGTACAAAATCCAAACGTAATATATAAACTTTCTCCACTACGAAAGGCCCCAGTTTTATCTTTTTAATTTTATACATGCAGTATACACGCTATCGCCCATTTCCCACGTATCACCATCGCCCTTTGCTTCAAGAGGAAAATACGATACTAGAGCTGGTTGGATATTGGAACAAAATGGCGCATTTCCTACAATTCTTTAACAAAAGGTGGAAATTTTGTTCAATGGTAGATAGGGCATTTTGCTTCTCAAGCCTCGCACCAGCCGGACATGTAAAGCAAGTATAAATCCATGCTCAAGCTAATTACAGCTGATACTGTTTTTGTAAACTGGACGTGTCTTTAATTATGTAAATGATGTTTTCATTTCCCTTTCCGCTTTTTACAACTCTTTTGAACTGTGTGAGATCATGACCATATAAGCTCTAGAGCAAGGGGCTGTCGGATGAATGGAGTCGGAATGGTGGCCAATCGCCCAATCGCAAGTGCTTGCAAGTCAGATTAAAGACCAAAGGTAACAGCAACTGACATTTGAATAGTTGACAACATCCGCTAACACAATCCACATTAAAAGGTTATTGTTGGGGCTTTCACAACATAGTAGCTTTGAGTATGTCAAAATAAATGGAGAATGTTTTTGAGCTTCTGGCTGTAATTGACTGTAGATAAGTACAGATAAACTAAAATACTGTTACACTTCCCGATGTCTTTCACTTTCACCTTTCAAGTGCTCATGGATGTATACTTAAATTACTTGGTGCCTATGCTCTCACAAGACAGGGGACCCTCCAAATACTACACCTAAGCATATTCTCTCAAAAAGTGTAACAATTACAGTGTTGAACGGCATATGAGCTGTTCTTAAAGACGTCATAAATGCAATGTGCCTCCAGCTTACAGAGAAAGTGCAAGTACTCAGGTGAACACAATAGGTCAGTGCCGCTGGGTGCCATTGAAAGGATGCAAATTATTATGGTCTTTCAATTGTGATAGAGCGTATGGATAGAAATGGGAATGCTCTGCGTTTTAAATGTGTACTCGAATATCTGGAGTCTTACTTGCAATGCCCCGCAGGTGGAACACATTTTGACACTATAAAGTTTTCTCCATTCCCTTGCTTGTTCAAAAGTGGAAACTCAAAATCAAAATCAGAATCAAAGGAAGATGTATCAATCAAGAATTTAAATGCGAGTGACAGGTCAGATGATGGCATAGGGAAAGTGCTGTGGGGAGGTAAGGGGCTATTCTTAAAATACGGGGTCTTTCCTCTGGAGAAATATAAGCCTCAAAAAATGTAGCTGCAGTTTTTAAATGCCATTCATTTTATATCCGTATGCTGTCAAAAGTTCAAAATTGTTGCAGGCATTTGCATACAGAAATTTTTGATCCGGCTGAACTTGTCTATTATAAAAAAACGAAAGCATCTTGGAAGATGTAAGTGTACTTTATGAACGACTCCTACAGACTCGTGGCTTCCCACTCTCTCCACAAGACAGTCTCTCCCTTTCACCTTTCACTCTCTCGCTTAAGCTCCACTCTGCTCATCTTCTGCTTCTGCTTTGTGTGATGATGATGGGGAAGTGAAGGTGCTCTCGGTTCTAGTTAATAATGAGCCTTTGATGTGCCGTGATAAAATCCTATTCTCCTTTCCCCGCCATCACAATCCTTGTCTCATGTCATTACTGTTAATTGTGTATCTCCTAACTTACTTCCAGGGAGCTTCAATAAATCACTGTATGCATAGGAGAGCTCGAGGGGAAAGAAAAGCTAACAATAAGCAAAAGTGAAAGCGTCAGAAGGGAAAGTATCAACCTCCAAAAAAATTCAAGATCGAAGGCACGTGACTTATGGACGTCCCCTTGGCTCAAGGTGTGCGTAGAATTAAAGAGAATGGAAGTGCACAAGAACCAACTCAATGAGTGACTCAGGCACTGAGTGAGTTAGTGGGTTGAGGCCCTGGGCTGCTGCGTGCCTAATTAACTCCTGCCCTATACGTATATGCAGAATGCATATAGCTACATAATCATAGCCTTTCACTACACTACTGGTCTTGTTACTAGTAGGCATTCCCTTTGTCTACCACACATTAAAATATCCCATTAGGGCTCTTGCAAATAATAGGAATTCTGATGACCCTGGATGTCAAAAGGTAAAAAAATATTCAAAATACACATCGTTGAATTTTGTAAAATAGAGGGAAATTTAGTACCAGTATTTATGTAAGTTTTACACAGAAAGAAATAAAAGTGAAAACTACGTTCAAAAGGCGTTATTCGAACTTTCATTTGGAATAAAAACAAAAAGAAAGTTAGACAGTACCTGGTATGTACTTTTTAGAACAGAGGTACGTAAATTGTTTTAAAAGGCAAAACTTGATAGTGTAAATGCAATTAGTACTTTTGAAGGTTTAAAACACGGTATTTGTAGACACTGGATAAAAACTTTCTTTTTACCTAAAAAAGAAAGCTTTCTTTGGTGTCATAAATGCGAGGCGTTTACTACATATGTACATATATCCGTACATATATTTGGTCTTGCTTTTGGAACTACTTGAGTTGTCAAGATACTCGTAGCATGCATTATGTGTCTGTTTCCTATACTTATCTCACACTAAACTTCGTGGACCACACTACTGCACCTTTCCATTCTAATAATTTCTCCATCCAGTCACTCAGCAACCCTCAAACTTCATTTTATTATATTCCTTTCATATGTGCTCTCTGCTTCTCAATTGCTTTTGCTCTCAAACCTCGACATTACAAACACGGCTACAAACAACAATGCTGATTATGTCGCTATTTTATGGTGAAGGAAGAATCAAATTGCGTATCTCTAATCAGCGTGCGGTTCAAAGTAACAAAAATCTCGGGCTATTCATTAGTTTCAGTAGACTATAGGATTTTTGAAATTTTTTCAAATATGAAAAATAGGAGCTTTGCTAACTACGTCAATTGAAAAACTAGGTAACAGGGCATTTTGCACCTTTTCTAAAAACGTGTAAATAGAACATTTTGTATCTTTTCAAAAATAAGTAAACAGGACATTTTTCGCCTTTTCAAAATCGTGTAAATAGGGCATTTTTCACGTTTTGAAAATGATGTAAATATGATATTTTGCATCTTTTTAAAAACTTGTAAATTGGACCCCTGCCCTGTTCAAAATGTTGGAAATAAGACATTTTGCATCTTTTAAAAAACTAGTAGGTAGGACATTTTTCATCTTTTCAAAAATAATTAAACAGAACATTTTGCCCCTTTTCGAAACCAAGTAAACAGAACATTCTTTACCTTTTCAAAACATTAGAAAAGGACATTTTTTAAGTTTTCAAAAACATGTAAATGTGACGTATTGCACCTTTTCAAAAACTGGTAAATAGAAAATTTTTCAACTTTTCTAAAACCTATAAAGATGCATTGTATACCTTAATGTATGAATTGACAAAAGGGCATTTAAAAACACAGGACTGGACGCATTTGTCATTTAACTTTAAGCTTGATTGGACAACCCACATTTTGCTTCTTAAGTGAAGGCCTGTGTCTGCGTGGGGAAGGAAAGGTAGACAGCTATTACAGCGAATACTTGAAAACAAAGAGATGGGAGGCTCGACACTCTTATCTTCTGAGAATTTACACAATTGTGTGAAATGACTCTCGCCTCCTTTTCTCCGTAAATCTTATTATCTTCGTCACCAAAAGGCTAATGCTAATGTTAGTGCTAATACCTTCGCTGGCACTTATACGCATTTGGATTTTGGATCCTCTTACAATACTCGCTACAGGACAAAGTCACATGACCCAGTCAGATAGCTTAAGCGACACATTAGCCACGTCCTACGTATGTAGGTAAACTACTTTCGTCCAGGGCCCTGTCCTACTCCTATCATTGCTTTTCCTTAAGGAGCAAAGTGGCTTAACTCCGTTTTTACATGTGGAGGCAAAAGTGTGCAGCAGAAAGGTCAAAAGTTCAACAATCAAAATTACGTTTCTGGTTTTACATTCTTTCAGTCTTAAACTAAGTCTTATAAGTCTTTAAGTCTTATATTCTTTAAGTCCATAACACCTCCAAATAAGTGCTATCATCCAGAGAAAGGCCACAGCTTTATAGTATTTTAGATTTTGAATTTGGAAATGGGCTACTTTGCTTTTTCAGCCACTAGATTAGCGTGTTGCTGCATATCTTAAAATGTACAAGAGCATTATGCTTAAAGTACAGACTAATACAGAATTTGGGCTTGCAGAATTACCATCATATAGATAAGCTTTTGAGATATAAGTTATTCTACCTCGTCAATATTTTTCTTTTCAAAAGTGTCTTTGTAAATGGAGCTAATGCCCACTCTCAATTCAGCCAGAACTTTCAAAATATCTATTCTATACTGGTCTAACAATATAATTATACAATATATAGAAAAGTATTCACATTTATTCCAAAATACAAAAAAATGCAAGTCATAACGAACTAAAAGGGCGAATTATTTATCATAGGACATTTTTTATCAAGCAGGCATCATCCATCAATTTTGGTTAAAAATGATTTAAATACTACTAATGTGACAGGAAGACAAAGATATGATTCAGAAAAACAAACTTTCCCAATTCTAAAAAAAATATGTGAAAACACTGGAGAAAGTTGGATGCATGAAATTGTATACGAAGAAATATTTTTTGTACGTAAGTCTGGAACTTGTACATCTGAATGTGAAAGAAATCAAAACCTTTTAATGTCATTTCACTGATATTTCTAAGGCCCCTAATTTATCTGAAACGAATAGCCAAACATCCGTGGATGTTAATTGTGGCTCCATTCATGTATACTATGCTACCATATATTTACTGCAAATAGAACTATATATCGGCACTTGGGTTCCTATACTATATACATTCCTTCATAAATGCACACAATCCATGTCATAAATTCCCCTTGATAAAATAATAACTGTAATAATTTCCTACCAATAATATTTGCAATTACAGCTGGCAACAAGGGAAAGGCAGAGAAAGTATACTGTCAGCTTAGTCCACCTACATCTGAAGGAGACCTTAAATAAGGGGAAATGACACGGTAATTGCATAAATGATGATTGTACAGTCGCGGATCTACACGGATCTCTATGACAAGTAAACGGAGCTAGACGTCTGCTCCGCTATTAGTTACAATCATCAAATGAATACTGATGCCCAGTAATGGAATCATATGAGTCATTCATGATAGAACTGCGCTTAAGGATTCAGACATAAATACATATTATTAAGTGGCCAACCCCCGTTTACATGGTCATAAATAATAAAAATGACATTTGTGGCTAAAGGTACAAATTATGGGGAAAAACTGACCAAAGGTAAATGCAAGCTTTTGAACCTTGTGGAAATTCTAATAGCCTGCGTTGAGGAGCTCTGCCTTAAATATTAACCCAGCTTTATTCCGAGTAATTTTGCAAAATCTTTAGACTGCAGTTTTTAAAACACCAAAATTGTACAAGTAAGCTTTAAAATTACTAGTTTTTGCAACAATATTGTTTTATGTGTTTTTCAAAATCTCTTAGGTAGGCAGTTGTTTAAAACGCGGTTTTTATATGGACTATCTTTAAAAGTGTCTGTTTTTTTCAAAACTAACGTTTTCCTTTTTAAAATGGCTTCTACATGCATTATGAGTTTTATGTATGTAGGTACATACAGTAGTGTGCATCTGTAATTCGAAATATTCTGAAAATCCCAACTACTACGCTGTACAAATGATAGCCCCGTCAAAGGCTGTCCAACCTATTTCTCCTATTTTAATCATTCTCTTGTTATTTGGATAGATAATAACTTTAATTTAAAATTTGATGACAATTCTCATTACTGCGAGTCATTCCACTAGTTACTGGAATTCCATCTCTGCCATTCCTAATAGCCCTAGAACTGTATGGGCATTGCGCGTACTATAACAATAGGTATATCTATCTATGTACCTACTTGCTATACTATATTTTGTAGTGTCATTGCAAGGTATACTGTATGTATAGTGTATAGCAGCCTCTGATATACATATAGGATAGGTAATTACATTGTTGATTTTACCCGCGTTACCTTTACTTTTCCGCCTCAGCTATTATCCGTGTATTCGTCTGAATTTAAAATTGGAGTCCCTCATTCATGTTGAGTGTGTAACCATGAAGCCAAAGCCCAGACGTATAGCATAGTGACACGAATGGAATGTACTCTACTCTACTAGTCTCCAAGGTGGGCATACTTTCTCTTTAAGGGGCTTTCAATTGTGACTGTAGCTGTGGCGTACTTCATTTGAAAACCTTGTTGGAAATATGTAAGCACTACTACATTTACCTACATAACGAAGGAAGTTCGTTGCACGTTTGCTATTTTTTAAAAGTACGCAAACGCAATGTTTCAAAACAGTCCTAATAACATTTTATACCTTTTGAAAGAACACATGTATAGGTACATTTTTTCAAAGACTGACACCATAATTTAAGCAAGGCCCCTAAGAGCGTCTAAAAATTCCCTCATGACTTTTCCAGAGAGCTGGGCTAGTTTTTTTTTCTCTCTCTCTCTTCCTTGCTTGAAATTCCCAAAGTTTCCGAATAGCTTAACTAAAGACTAAAATGGAAATTAACACGAGGCTAGATCCTCATTTCAATTGTAACGAAGAGAGGAGTAGAGCATTGCATCACAGAGTAAAGAAGACGGAGAACCTAAAGAGTTGAGCACAGTTTAGGCATGTACATTAGCTAAGAGTCGAGATGGGAAACTATGGGAAGCTCTCTCAAAATTACATGCATATTTGAGTGAAAGTATAAATGCATTTACAAACTTTCGCCCTGTCTGTGAAAGATACGGTGTGTAATGCAGTATCGCGGAGCCTAACTGGTTGGGAGCCTTTCCATATTATGCTTTGCTCAATTTTACGTTTTACACTTTCTCAAAACAAAACTAGCAAATACGATTTATACGTTTTGGAAGTGTCAGTCAAACATTTGGACATTTGTTAAAGCTCTAGTTGCCTAGTAGCCCGTGATTTCTTTTTTAAAAGTATTAGCAACGGAATGTGGTGCATGGTTTGTTTGTTTTTGTTAATTATGCTTATTAAAAGTTATAATTTGGCGTCATGAGACCAACCATATAGTTTGATGTGATATGTGCCAAGCTCCCAACTTTATGGTAGCACTACTCTCATTCTCTCTTTCTGTACACAGAATACATTATACTTTCTTCCTACCGGATGGATATGGAATTGAATTGTGTTTACATTAGGCAGGGAGAAAGTAGAGAAAGCAGAGAGGGGCTAAGTTAAGGTAGGGAGGGTGTAGACAAGAATAAAAAACTGATAAAACTTTTCTGCCTACTAAGCAAAAAGAAAAACTAGGCCCTGTATATGTTACCATAGTATGATAGTACAAATACAGGGGGATACACGGGATTTTCGAATTTTGCGTTGGGGCTCAAACTGTAATTTAATTTGATGTGATCTGAATTGAAAATCTTTCATGGAAGTGGATGGGGTCCGGAGATATTGTGAAGAAATGCCTTTGTACGTGAAAATCCAACTAATTGGTTCCAGTGAAAACTGTTATAGTAAATAAAGCAATGACCACTAAAAAAACATGCTTATTTTTTCTTCTTTAATCCAAATTTTGATTTCCTATTTTTAGCTCTCTAGTTTTTTCTTTCGTGTCTAATCATTCCATTCTTCAATTTATTATTGATTTGATTGTGGTAGGGAAAGAGAATCAAATCTCTAGAGTTTTCCTTCTCTTAGGGCGTCATATATAGACTCGTATATGAGCTCCTCTATTATTGGCTATGGGTCGTCCATACAGTTTGCACTACACGGCCGAAGGGTTTGAAGTTGCATGGCAACAATGCAGCTGGATACAGCGCTGTGCTGTGGAGAAGCTTGTAGCATAAATGCATACGTCGTGCAAATACTTTGTCTGTTTTGGTATTTTGGCGTTGGAGAAAGTTTAAAATGGTTACAGGGCTTTGAAAATGGTTTGAAAGAAAGCAAAATTTGAAATTGCCACTGTTTTTGAAAAGGAATTCTATAAAAATAAATGTAATTTTACATAAAATTAATCGTGTTTCACATCATAGAAATCAAAAATATTGATACTATTGATCAAATCCTAACTTGAGACTTTCTCTTCACTGAATGTATGGACGATCCCTAAGATGGTAGTGTTATATGCACACACAAATGCATGTTGCTGAACTCAGAATATGGCTTGTGATAAATGAACTTAATAAAAGAGATGCCGTTGTACAGGAGTGCTGGAAATGTGGCAGGAAAGTTGGGTGAAAGGTAATATGTAGAAAGTACTCTTTGTACTGTACGTAGCACGCCAAAATAAACCAAGTTTCCGGAAAGAAAGTGCGAAGGTACAAGCTGGAGACTTGTTCCGTGAGGGCTGTGGGCGGAGCTGAGGTAAAGACAAGAGAGAGAGATAGAGAGAAAAAGAGAAAATAGAAAGTTTTTTCACCTCTTTGGGCGAGAGTATTGAGATGTAATCTTCGTAGATGAGGCGCGCCTTCTCCTCAATGAGCTCAGGCTTGGACTCCTTCTTGAGATCTTCACAGGCGAGCCAGAAGAGAATGTTCTCCTCACTGTACTCACACTTGAGAAATTCGCGAAAGACTTTCCGTCCCGCCACACACCGCATCAACTTATCAAAGGACTCCCCCCAACTCCGAATCTCCTCCAGAGAAGGCCTGCCAACCAAAACCAAAAGCATTTATAAACACACACACACACTTTCCATTCATCACAGCCAGAAGTCTTACGTGCTACGGCGGGGAAAATTTCCCCATACACTTTCTCCATTACTTTCTCCATACTTAACCAAGTACTACACACCAGTTGCCAAGGTTAGGAGACGTCGGTCTACTTTATTTCTAAGCAATAAAACAAAATAATGGACTTTTTAAAAGAGCAAAACGTTTATTTTTTATTTTTTTGCTCTATAATTTCTTTGTTTAGTCGCCTTCCAAAGAAACAGGCATATTAAAAATGACTTATATACACATACCTATATGTATTCTGTGCATCTAATCAGTCCAAGTAGGTACGTACATTTTAGCAAATATTTAAGAGTCAATAGGTCATTTAGCAGCTTATAAGCAGTATTAGATAAATAGAACTTTCCCCAGC
Source organism: Dicyrtoma fusca (assembly GCA_034695205.1). Taxonomy (NCBI): domain Eukaryota; kingdom Metazoa; phylum Arthropoda; class Collembola; order Symphypleona; family Dicyrtomidae; genus Dicyrtoma; species Dicyrtoma fusca. The sequence continues at coordinate 17,217 of JAQFZC010002656.1, forward strand.
TTTAAGCTCTTTACCCGTAAAAAGTGAAAGCTGTAATTATATTTATATTACATCTTTAGCTCTAAGACGCAAAATGAGACATGTGCACTACAAAATAATATATAAACTCTCATTTTGCTTCGTAAGAGTCAACGTGCTTTTAATAAAGACTAATAATACCAAAGGTGTGCACCAGTTGTTTTACCTCTAAAGAATGGGCTATGGCTAAGGGGATGAGATTTTGAATGCAAAGATGTGGAACTTTTACTCAACATTTCAAAATTATTGTCTACAATGACAAAGTGGGAAAGTGAGTAACTGGGACCGTAATTTATCATGCCAATAATAAAGCTAATACGCACACACAAATTAGAGAAAGCTGTACATATGAATGAATTTCATCCATAGCAAGATGAGATTTCTTTGGTTAAGTAATTTATAGGAAAGTTGTCAAATCTCTTCATTGTACTGGACGAGATAAACATTCCCGCAAACACACACTCACACAATACCAGTACCAGCACCATACACCAATCTGAATGCCAGGTAATTAATTACTTATTTAATTAATTATTCAATTAAGTGTGAGTGAGATGGGAATGTTGAAAAAAGTTTTATAAAATCTGGGAATCTTGACACTATTGGTTAATTAATTACGCTCCGTGAGGGCAAGTGTGGGCTGAATGCATTGTTGTATATATTTTACACAAATCTCGAAATTGCAATTGAATCATCTGAGTATATCTGTTGAAACTACAAAAATAGGATGAGATGGATATCTATTCTACAGTAGAATTCAAAAATCTATGGTAAACTGCTATACCTGCTATATATCCACTATATAGCTCCCATATTAAATCTCAAATCTGACTCCCAAGATTGCTTTACAAGTTTGGCTCCACTACACAAGGAATATATTATATGAGGACGTGTGAAAACTCTCCCCGTTGACAGCGTTAATCCGGAATAAAATAGGAAATGGCTACGAGGTCAGAACGATGACAAGTAAGGGACGTCTGTGGGAACCTACCCACTTTCCAAGGTAGTCACATTCTATAAAAATAATAACGAGGAGAAAGTAAAGAAAGGACGGAGCAAGTGAGCGCAAAAAAGAACTAGACAGGTACTTGAAATTCTCACTCTGCCGGTCTTAGATCCGGAGGAGAAGATCACGTCAAGAAGAGAGCGAAGAATAGTATATATGTAGTACTCCATGTGTATATAATATAGATATATATATACATAGACTGCAGTTATACAAAGAATAAAAAGCGAGAAAAAAGGTGAGCGCTTGGTGAAAATTTAATGTGACATTACATTTCAGTAATATAAAGTGAGCGGTTTTCGGGGAAAGTCCCCCCGGAACTCAAAATGAATTGTAACGGTAGAACACATGGCCTCAACCGACATTTCCCTTACAATTAGTGGCGTTCCTTTCGTAATATTTTATTTTATAGGTATTTAACATGTAATAGAATTCATTTCAAAACAATTTGGAAAGAAACTATTTTGATTTTTTAGTTAGTTTCTAACTGTATTTGTTTTATATAACGCGTTGTATAGCTTTTGGCTTTTATTTAATTTGTAGATACAGTTTCCAATTCATAGTGAACGCATCACTATTCCCACCAGACAAAATTTTTAGAAGTGTTTTCGAATTTGCTCACTATACACGTAAGATACATACATGCATGTACCACATATAGGTATGTACCTACATTGCTAATAATCTGTACAAGTATCTGAAGGGTTTTTATCGCAAGATTTATTCCGACAATCAAAGTGTACACATGGTTAAAGTTTCACACTCAGCAGAAAAATGGAACAAGACTAAAATGAGGTTGAAGGATCTACGATCGGCACAGCATGTACATCCCATACAAAGAAATTGTGTGTAAGAACAGATGTAAGGGGCTTTTCCCTTCTCAAGTCATAGAAAATAATGAGAGACCCTCTCATTATTTTCTAAAATATCAGGCTTCTTGTTTACTGGTCAAATGGTGTAGGAATCAGCACCAGGGTGCAGACCGGTGTTTTAAACAGTATAAGCTTTATTGCCTTTTAAAGAGGGCCAAAAGAAGGCCAGCAAAACTATTTGACGTCACATTTGCAAGGGCCCTAGACGTCTCTAGACTAGCACATTATAGTAATGCTTGTAGGAGAAACCATGAAAAAATCGGCTTGGTCTGCTCTTTTCTGGATCAGCAACCAGTTCCCTTCCACTACTACTGACTGTGGGACAAAAAGCCTAACTTCTAACTTGGAGGAACAGGAAATGACTGAAATCAAGTCAAATGTGTGTAACTGCATACGGCGTGTGTGTGAGCGTCTGGAGAAACGTTTGACAAAGACTCAGTGTGGGCCTTGCATAAATGAGAGCAGCACTTTGAACCTTAAGGAAGGGAAAAAATCTAATTTATGTATTTTTATTGAAATTTATGTATATATGTGACACGAGGGCGAGGGGCGGTGAAATAAGGTAAGTATTTACTATTAAAAATTTCTAAACAAAATTATAATGACGTTATCATAAGTGAAAAGCCCCTCGTCCGCTTCCTGTATTTTCACTTTGGACTTTGGTCTTTGAGCTATAACTGTAGGTTTGTATTGTAAGTTCGTCTGTGGGTTGGGTGGAGATCGAGGGAAGACGGCTGTATGTGTTGTTCTGTATGCAACTAATAGTAAGATGTAGAATGTGTAAATAAAAGGAACACATGAGAAAGGAGGGAGAAAAATCTGTTTCCTTGTCTTGGTCTGGCCGTCAGTTTGTTTACACGATCATAAAACCTTTACTCTAACCATTCCACATCAATGACGACCATCATCAACCCAACCAGAACCCGTAACTGTAACAGCTCACACACATTATAGGCACCTACTGTCTCTTATAGCTACCACCATAGCTAGCGGCGCGCCGGAGATCGCGTACGGTATACACATACAGCAACGCAAAAGCCAAAGGGGCCTTCCAATTACTGCCTCGTCTTGGAGAAACTCGATGAAAGGTGAACATTTTAGTTTCATTTGATATTTTTTAAAAGAAATATCTAATTAGCATGGTCCGTCAATGCTTTACACATTGTAGAGCTGTATTATATAATATTCTGCTGTTTTTAAACAAAAGTATGTACTAGTAACCAGTATTTTAGCTCACTTTTGAAAACCTGTTTTACAGGTTTATTTTGGGACAGATTTTCTTAGTAAAAACGCTATTATACGTTTCTACTCCTTTTAACCTATTCCAAACTGTAAATCATGGTAATAATGGTTTGAAAAAATGTGTTTTTATACAAATAAGCTATTTAAAAAAGGTCAAAACTAGAAAGTTGGATTTTGAAAAACATTCAAAACTAGTTAGTAACACTTTGAAAAAAGTGAAAACAAGAAATTAACATTTTGAAAATCATTCAAACCTGCTAACACTTTCAAAAAGGTAAAAACAAAAAACTAACATTTTGAAAAACATTCGAACTTACTAACTAGCACCTGCAAAAGGTCAAAAACAAGACATTCACATTTTGAAAAGCATTCAAAACTAGAAACCAACACTTCGAAAAAGTTCAAAACAAGAAATCACCATTTTCAAAAGTTGTAAAACTTTACTGATATTAGCGTTTCGAAAAGGTTGACCTTTTGGTAGTGAGTCAGGCGTTTATAAATTTTGAAAAAGCATAGTTGACACGTTTTGTATTTAAAAAACGGAAGCATCACACCATTTTGTTGTTTTGCAATTTTTGAAAAGTGCTTTTGGTTAGTTTTATTACCTTTCAAAAAAGGGTAATTTATGCTTCTACTCTTTCTACTAGTACTACTAGTAAATAGGGCTTTTTATATCTTTTTAAGGTAGTTTTTGAAAGTCCCCTAAAGTGGAAACTGGAGGACGTGGACGTAATCGCCAAGTGAATTTTTGGCCAGTTCCAGCGTGAACTACCTTGTCCTTGTACTTTCCCCCTTGTGTTCTTATCTTTGAGAATTTTCTCTCAAACTCACACACACACACACACACACACACACACACACTACAGAGACTGGAGGCAGAGCCTTAAATCCCGCACAGGTCTCTCGGACTCCGGACTCCACTGTACACGTAATACGCTGAAACAACTTGAGCTCAAGAGTGGACCTTTTTCCTTATCACTGGAGCATCCCGAGATGTCTCGGAAGTGAAGCAATTGACAACAAACCAAAATCAATTCACGTCCAGACACCATCAATCTAAGCCCCCCGTCCATCCTACAAAGTTTTTTTTTGTTGAGAACCGTGGAATCTCCCAGACGGACCTCTGCAAATACTCTGAATTTATTATTCCTTTTCCATCCCTCGCTGTACGTCCGCTATGACCGTCCTTCACTCACTACTGACGAGCAAAAGTGGCCCTTATCTTAAAAGCATTTAATTGAATTTAAGCCGGCATAGTTTCATTTTCAACTATTATTGCACAAAAGCTTATCAAACAATTGTAGAGCGTGAAAGTTGAAAGTGGAATTTTTCAAAACTAAATGGTTGCACTTTCTTTTATTATATCCCAAAGGATTTGACGAGAGTATTTTACCTTTTTAAAAACAAGCAAATAGAGAATTTTGCATCTTTTCAAAAACATGCAAATAAAGAATTTTGCACCCTTTCAAAAACATGCAAATAGAGAATTTTGCATCTTTTCAAAAACATGCAAATAGAGAATTTTGCATCTTTTCAAAACACGCAAATAGAGAATTTTGCATCTTTTCAAAAACATGCAAATAGAGAATTTTGCACCCTTTCAAAAACATGCAAATAGA